>PVKS010030476.1:0-24339 GCA_004027875.1 Aplodontia rufa
GGCTTTCAAGATGACTCAAAACTCTGTACTCAATACAAAGGCAAAGAATCAGCCTCCCATATCTATTCTAACTTTGAATGTGAATGGATTCAATGCCCCAATTAAAAGACACAGACTGGCCAATTGGATAAAAAAACAAAGTCCAACAATACGTTACCTGCAAGAGACACATTTGACACTCAAAGATAGACACAGGATGAAAGTGAAAGGATGGCAAAATGTCTACCAGGCCTGTGGTCCAAAAAAGAAACCTGGAGTAGCGATTCTAATTTCTGATAAAAATTAATTTCCAACTAAAACTAGTCAGAAAGGACAAAGAGGATCACTTTAACATAGTAACAGGGACAGTTCATCAAGAAGATATAATGATAATTAACTTTTATGCCCCTAATTATAACCCCTCCACATATATGGAAAAAATACTTAAGGACATTAATCCCTTCATTGATCTCAACACAATAATCCTGGGGGACTTCAACACACCATTATCAACTCTAGACAGCTCATCCAAACAAAAAATAAATAAAGACATCTCCAATCTAAACAACTCTATTAATCAATCGGGCTTTACAGACATTTACAGAATATTCCATCCTAAGACAGCAGAATTTACCTTCTTCTCAGTGGTGCATAAATCCTTCTCTAAAATAGACCACATCCTAGTTCACTGGAATAATCTTAACAAATATAAAAAAGTGTATAAAATCCCATGTATTCTGTCAGATCATAATGCTACCATCTTAGCAATCAACAACAAGAGAAACAACAGAAACTACTCAAATACCTGGAAATTGAATAATTACCTCTTAAACGAAGGATGGGTAAAAGAGGAAATGAGAACAGAGATTAAGAAGTTTTTGGAATTGAACGAGAAAAAAGAAACAACATAATGAAACCTCTGGGACAGTATGAAGGCTTTCTTAAGAGGTAAATTTATAGCTCTATATGCATACATCAAAAATCTAGAAAGAGATCAGATTAATAGGTTTATGCTTCAACTCAAACGACTACAAAAGGAGGAACAGTCCAACCCTAAATCTAACAGAAGACAGGAAATTACCAAAATCAGAGCTGAAATCAACGAAATTGAGAAAAAAAACTGTACAAACTATTAACAAAACTAAGAGTTGGTTCTTTGAAAGAGTCAACAAAATCGACAGACCCCTTGCCACCCTCACCAAAAGGAAGATTGAAATGAAGCAAATCAACAAAATCAAAGACAAAAATGGGGATATCGCCACAGACTCATCCAAGATCCAGAAGATTATCAGAACCTATCTTGAAAACTTATACTCTGCTAAATTTGATAACCTCGAGGACATGGACAGGTTCTTGGACACACACGGCATCCCCTCTTTAATACAGGAGGACATTGAAAACCTCAACCAACCTCTCACAGAAAGCGAAATTGAACCAGCAATCAAAGCTCTCCCAAAAAAGAAAATCCCAGGTCTGGATGGATATATGGTGAAATTCTACCAAGCCTTCACAGAAGAACTCACACCGAACCTCTACAAGCTCTTCCAGGGAATTGATAGAGCGGGATAACTCCCAAACACTTTTTATGAGGCAAATATTACACTGAATCCAAAGCCCAACAAAGAAATGTCAAGGAAAGAAAACTAAAGACCAATATCCCTGATGAACATTGATGCAAAAATCCTTAATAAAATTTTAGCTAATCAGATACAAAAGCACATTAAAAAGATAATACACTATGATCAAGCAGGCTTCACTCCAGGAAAACAAGGCTGTTTCAACATGTGCAAATCAATAAATGTAATTCACCACATAAACAGAACTAAAAACAAAAATCATATAATCATCTCAATTGATGCAGAGAAGGCATTTGATAAAATTCAACACCACTTTATGCTCAAAACTCTGTAAAAGATAGGAATCAGGGGAAGATACTTTAACTATGTCAGATCCATTTACAACAGACCCATAGCCAAACTTATCCTCAATGGAGAAAAACTGAATGCATTTCCACTGAATTCAGGATTAAGACAAGGCTGTCCGCTTTCCCCACTCTTGTTTAATATAGTCTTTGAAACCCTTGCCAGAGCTATCAGGCAAGGCAAGGTATTCGTATCAATCAAAGGTATTCGTATAGGAAAAGAGGAAGTTAAGTTATCTCTATTTGCAAACAACATGATTTTATACCTAGAAGACCCAATAACATTGGCCAGAAAAATCCTAGAGCTTATAGGAGATTTTAGCAAAGTAGCTGCCTACAAGATCAACTCCAGCAAATCATTAGGGTTTCTTTACTCCAGCAACAAATCCGCAGAAGAAGAAATCAGGCAATCTCTCCCATTCACCATCAATTCCAAAAAAAATGAAATACTTGGGCATTAACTTTACAAAGGATATTAAGGACCTCTACAAAGAAAACTATCAAACACTAAGAAAAGAAATTACAGAAGACCTGAGTAGATGGATAAATATTCCATGCTCATGGTTAGGCAGAATCAATATAATAAAGATGGCCATTCTACCCAAAGCCCTACATAGATTCAATGCAATCCCCATCAAGATACCAATGGCATTCTTCATGAATATAGAAAAAGCAATTCTCAAGTTCATATGGAACAACAGGAGACCCAGACTAGCCAAAACATTACTCTGCTGGAAGGAAGAAGTAGGTTATCTCAATCCCTGACCTGAAATTATATTACAGAGCTGTAGTAGCAAAAACAGCATGGTATTGGTATCAAAACAGAATCGAAGACCAGTGGAACCAAATAGAAGATCCTGAGACAAACCTCCATATCTTTAACTATTTGATATTTGATAAATGGGGCAAAAGCATAGTGTGGAAGAAAGATAGCCTGGTCAACAAATGGTGTTGGACAAACTGGACAGCCATATGTAGACATATGAAACTAGATCCTTATCTTTCACCCTGCACAAAAATTAAATCAAAATGGGTCAAAGATTGGGTATTAAGCCAACAACTTTAAACTTACAAGAAAAAGAGGTAGGGTCAACACTATAGGACATAGGAGTCCACAGCGCCTTCCTCAACAAAACTCCCATGGCTCAAGCATTAAGTCAAGAATAAATGAATGGGATGCAATTAAACTAAAAAGTTTTTGCACAGCTAAAGATCTAGTCAAGAGCACCAATAGAGAACAAACAGAATGGGAGAAAACATTTGCCTGCTACACCTCAGACAGAGGGCTAATATCCAGAATATACAAGGAACTAAAGAAACTAAACAACAAACTCACAAGTAATCCAATAAATAAATGGGCTAAAGAACTTAAACTACTCTCCAGTAGAAGTCCAGAAAGCCCATAAATATATGAGAAAATGCTCTATATCATTAGCTATAAGGGAAATGCAAATCAAAACTTCAGTGAGATACCACCTCACACCTGTTAGAGTGCCAAAAATGAAAAATTCTAACAATAACAGATGCTGGAGGGGCTGTGGGAAAAGAGGAACACTGTTACACTGCTGGTGGGACTGAAAACTGGTTCAGCCACTCTGGAAAGCAGTCGGGAGAATCCTCAAAAAATTAAGGATGGAACCACCTTATGATCCAGCTATCCCACTCCTGGGTGTTTTCCCAAAAGGGTTAGTATCAGCATATTATAGTGATGTGGCTTCATCAATGTTTATAGCAGCTCAATTCACCATAGCTAGATTACGGAACCAACCCAGATATCCCTCATTCAATGAGTGGATACAAAAACTTTGGTACTTATTTACAATGGAATTCTACTCGGCCATTAGAGAAGACGATATTATGGCTTTTGATATCAAATGGATGGAGATGGTAAGAATTATGCTCAGTGAAGTATCCCAATCTCAGAGACTCAAAGGCCCAATGGTATCTCTCATCTGTGGAAGCTAGAATACATGGGGAAGCAGTAGGTTAGACGGCTAAGCTAACAATAACTTCAAATTGTATGATTCTCAATGCAATAGGGGGATGGCTCCCTAGGTTACTTGGAGGCATAGGGAAAGGGATGGGGAGCGGGGAGGGTGTGTGAAGAACTCCTAGGAGCCTGGAGAGTGGGAATATGGGGGAACCGTCTCAGAAGCTGATGTCATTCCTCCACGAGATACTCATTTAACGCAAGAGTTCTTCTGGTAAAAACAGAAATAGGGGAAACCCAAGATGGTCATCCATGTTTTGGCATTACCCCTGGATAACTAAGTATATGTACATTGGCTATTGATGGTTTGATAATCTTCCCCCTCAGTTATATCTCTATATATATCTAATTAAAAAGGGGCTACATAAGAGAAATTGTGGCTGCTATGAGAACTTTTTTTTTTAAATTTAGATTGTGGAAAAGGAAAAATTTGTTTAAGGAAGAAGCACTTAAACTGAAAACTGAGGGAAATTAAGAAAATTTGTCTCACCTGGCAAAATACATTATTGAAAAAGTACCACTGGTAATATTTTAGAAACTTTACCATATAAATAAATTTAAGTGAAGATTAATGAGAAGTTATTTTAGTTTTTATAGCGACCACATATTTTAGGTCAATCAATTTTGAGACTGAACTTGCTAAGTTCAACAGTGCACTCTGACACAAGATTGAATTTGAGAAGTTCTCCTTTTGACAATCTGTTAGTTCTCCTTCTGTTTTCTTTCATTAAAGATCTATTAAATTCCTGAAGTGCCAGGAATGTTGCTAAATGTGGAGGAAATGATCCCTGAATTTATAGACTTCACACTTCAGCGTGGGAGACAAACAGAAAAATGTAAGGGTGTTAACTCCAAAGTGCCAATTATACATGGTCAGTAAAATAAGGAGTTGTCAATGAAATTCTTGGATTAGCAAGAAAGTTCAGAGCTGAAGCTTCAGTTCAGAATGTATATTGTAGCTGAAGATACAGAAACACAGGCTACGTTCCTCCCTAATTTTTTTAGACAGAGGTGTAATAAATGGTCACAAAAGGAGTTATTCACAAAATACCCCTGTCCCTCATGAGGAGTCCAACTCCTGGTGAAAATCTTTGTATAATCTTTTAGGTCTGACCACAGATAATCTTATTCATCAAGGCTCTCCAGAAAAATAGAAAAGGAAATAAACAGACACTGACATATAGAAAACTATTAATTAAGACATATTAGATAGATCATGTGATTATGGAAGATGTGAATTCCTACAATCTGTTTTCTCTAAGCCAGTGAAAGACAGAACCAGTTCTAGTTCATGCCTGAAGACCTGAGTACCATGTGGGCTAAAGAAAGATGTCTTAATTTGAGTCTGATGGCTCAGAACCAGAAGCACTACTGACTGACTCAAGAGAAGACAGAGCTCCTGGATCAAGCAGAGAGTGAACTTACCCTTCTCCCAGCTTTTTGTTCTATGCATTCCCTCAACAGATTGGAAGAAGCTCACCCACACTGATGATGGCAATCATCTTTACTCAGTCTACTTCTCCACATATTAACATCATGCTGAAACACACTCATAGATATATCCAGAAATAATGCTTTACTAGCTATTGGAGCATCCCTTGGCAGTCAAGAAACACATAAAATTAACCATCCTAATGACTACAAAGGCTTTGCCTGGCAGGACTCACATGGAAAGATAGGCTGTGCATTACAGCCTCTTATAGGAGCTGCAGCCAAGGACTAGGGCCACCTTAGCCAGCCACGCTCTGATACTTAGCTGCATTCCTAGCTCAAGGACCTCCACTTAGGGGCTTCTTTATCAAGGAGGCCCAATCTATGCCCTCTCCAGACACCACAACCAAGATTCCTTACTGAAAGGGTGGGAACTCCACCCCCTCAAAAATTCTCTACTCTGACTTAGTGCTCAATACTTGTCTAAATTCTAGAACTACCCTTTTCTCTCATTAAGGCACTGGTGTATAAAATACCAAGAGTCCTTCTTTTGGTATTCAATCAGAAATGAGACATTTCCCTGATTTGTACTTATACATGTAACTCTCACCTCCTGCATTCCATGGGAATAAGATGGAAAACTGAAGGAGCAGGTGCTTTCTCCATTAGTTCATACCATAGACATAGACTTTGACTTGTCGTAGTCAGCTACTAACTACTGCACCTAGCAGCTCTAAACTTTCCAGACTAGGTCAGTTGTCCAAACAGAGAGAGAGAGAGGAACAAAGAGAGTAGGAGAGAGACAGACAGACACAGAGACAGATAGAGAGAGAGGAGCAGGGGTTGGATAAGATCTCATAACCCTTTCCAACTATTCTTTAGCTTTCCAATGCCAATTGTTAAAGGAGGACAAATTAGAACCTATTCATTTCAGATACACATAGTACAAATTAGGGTAAGGATAGAATTCAAGAGCTTACCATTTTTACATATTTTGTAACAGAGGAACAGCCAGTAGGAAACGTCATTTTGTTTCATGATTATGAAATTGCAAAGTAATTCCATGGCCAGTAGAAAACCCTAATTAATGTCAAAGTTAATGCTTTTAAATATGTATAGGAGCTTATGTCTCGCAAAGCGCTTTCAAATCAGCATCCACAGTCACAGAAGAACAAGTATAATTCCTAGGGAAAGCTGGAAAGTGTCTAACGAATGGCTTGCTCGAGCTGATAGACCCGAGAACACTGTTTAAACTGTTCCCTAGTCCTAGTCCCTTGCATTAGTATTTTAACCTTTCAATATAAATTCATTGTATTGATCTTTAACAGCAACAATTTAACTATTTAGAAGTATCAGAGGATACTATCAGGCAATTGTAAATGATAATCAGAAACTAGGGCTTAATTAAGTCAAACATTTAAGGTAGAGGAGTATGGACCAGAACAATGGAATAGATTATTTTAATAGAAATAATAATGATAAATTGACACAGGCAATCCCATTTTCTTCCAAGAGACAAAGAAACTTAACTGTTCTAAAGGCACTTGTAATGAAAAATTCTATCTTCTAAAACTGATTATTTTTCTAAGTTATTCCAAATATAACACACACACACACAATGCACACACATTTATGGGGGAGAGAAGTTAGTTTCTTTTTTTCTGTCTCTATTTCATCTATAAAATGAGGATAAGAATAGCTAATTAATAGGACTATTTAAAGAAGAATAAATAAGGAAGAGTACTTAAGACTGTCAAGTTTACATCATCAATACTCGCATAGGTGGATAGGATGGATAATTATGTACAAATGTGCATCAATTTATAGATGCATAAGACATGATATTTTCTTGCTGGATAAAAGACAAAATAGAAACATGCAATATGCAAATTATATGATACCACTGAAGGAGAGAAAAGAGAAAGTCTTTTTTATATTAAGTGATTTACTATGAATTTGCTATATAATTAAATTCATATGAATAACTCAATAAATAAATATAAAGTAGAACAATAACCTAGATATGAATTAGCTCATTCATTCAATAAATTAGATAAAGCAGCAATGCAGAAGGCACAAACTATGGTCATTTACATTATTTTTGTAACTGTAAAATTTAGCTTTGGGGAAATGTGCTTTAGAAGATGTTTTTAGGAGATGAAAAATTTTGGTATGGATGCCAATGTTTAATTTGAAGGGACAAAGAACTGAACACTCATAAAAATAATTGTTAGATACCTGCTTTGTCTCTATACTACAGCTTACTCTTTGTGTACTTCTACTTTTTGTAATTTTATTATTAAATTTCATTTTCTATTACCAAGATTTATTATCTCCTTTATTTCAATTCATTAATAACTATTATCTTCAAATGAAAATAAAAATGTGCTTTTTTAAAACAAAAAGCACATTTTTACTTCTCTGCTTTTGGAAAACCATGGCTATATAAAAATTGATTGGTTGTTAAATTGTTTATTTTAAAAATAATATTTCATGCCCAGAAGCAATGGCTCTCATTAACCAATAATTTATGCTGCAGCATGCAATTACAATATTCTAGGAATTATATGTTAACAAAATTGGCTGAGTATACTATTTTAAAAAAATGATCCACAGTATGTGTCTTTTAAAAATCATTACTTTTTAGATGTGCTCCTGCCTTAAAAGCATGATAGCCTTACAGTTCACTGTGTGGCAAAGCACATGGTTAAACAGCTTTCCGTTTAGGAAGAGAAACACTTCCCAGTTCTATATCATGTGCAGCTAGGTTGGACCACCAGAGAGCAACAAAAGGATGGCAGATAAACGGAAATGAAGCAACTGTAGAAATAGTATTCTTCCCACTCCTAACTTGAACCACTTTTTGCCCAGCGTTGGAGACTCATGGTCATCCTTAAGAAGGACTGGCCTGACACATCTCTGACATCAGAAATGTAACAAATACAAATTTCCAAAGCCATTTTGGAAGACAAAAGTCCGATTATGAGATATAAAGATAAATCATAAAAAGGTAGGGGTGGGGGAATCAGGGAGTTAATGATGGGATTGTACGAAGGTAATTACACTTAGAATATTTTCAATGTTTTCCAGAGATGCCTGTGTGTGTTTAAAACCCCTTCAACCCCAATTCCCTTTCAAAATAATATTTTCTTCAGTACTGTCACATCCTCTGGACCACTTTCCATGTCATCAGCTTAGTTCAGGAGCTTTAAGAAAGTCTGCCGACTGAACAGAGGAAAGAAAGGAAAGTGTTAATTTTATACTCTTTCTTTTTTTTAATCTCACCTCCACATCTGCTGATTACTTTTCTAAGGAAGCTATTCCAAATGGCATCAGTATAGGGTAAGTGCCCTAACAAATATAAAACAAACTAATCCACAGCTTTGTGAAGGTTTCATAAGGCCTGCTTGCTGCGCTGGAACACACAGCGTTCTCAGGATGTCAGATCAACTACACTTTACTTGAGCCAAATCCATTTATGCTCCTACTTTCTGGCACCCTGCCACAACAGAGTTGCTTTCCATTCATCAAACACTGCTGCACAGCACCCTAACTAGGCAACTGCTCCTCATTGCTGCCCAAATCTCTTTATCATGGAATTGGGTTCCTTTCAAAAAGTTTATCATTTTGAAAAGGGCCTGCAATGCAAAAACAATGCCATTTATCAGCCTCGGCAAGGAGACTGCTAGGAAATGATAAATTTCCTGTACGTGGCTTTAGTTTATCACCAGTTTATTTTAACTTCTCCTTGCACTTGCTGGATACACTTGTATGACAAGTAAACTTTAAGTGCCTCATGCCCTTCTCCACTGATAAATGTAAGTAATAATGTAGATGTGCATTTATAAAGTTGCCTTCTAGCTGAAAGTGTATGAGAAAGGCAAATTACAGAACGCTTTGAAAATATATGATCTTAAGAATCGTTTAGCCCAACCTTCTAATCAAGGAGTAACCTGAGTCCCTGAGTAGTCAAATCAGCAATGTCATATCATGCAGTTAATTCATGAGGCCAGAGCCTCAACCTAGAAATCATCCCACTTAAATAATTTAATGTGCTGAGATAATTAGTTTATTAAAAGATACTTCTCAAAATTTCATGGAGGATCTATATGGATAAGGAAAATATATTCACATTCAGATGTCAAATAATTGCAAAAACAAATTCTTGTGATTAGCAGTTTAAAGTGTAGTGAAAACCAATGACTTTTTTATAAAATAGGGAGTGAATGGATACTGCTGCAGAATGGTCACAGAAAGACTTTGAAGATGTGCTTTCTGATACAAGAAATAAAACATGTTTCCTGAAATTTAAATTTCTGACATGTGGTTTCTTCACTATCCTTCACTGTTCTATTGCTTCACACCAACATCAATCACTTTATCCCATAATCTTTTATTTAAATATCACTTAACTGATAATATTGCAAAATTTTGATCTCCAGGATTTCACTTTCTGGCTATAGTGCATCAGCTGACTTATATTGTTCTTTGTCTGACAATTATTAGATATATCTAGGAACTCACTCAAACTCAAAACTTAAAGCCGCTGACTACTTAATATCTCCACTCCACTGTCTAACAGGCACCTCAAATATATTTGAAAGAATAAAGAGCCAAGAGTAGATAAAAAAGAGGAACAAGGAGGAAGTTAATTTATGTCAACAACCAAAACTTACGGTAAAGTTGTAGAAATGATGCATTAGAGAAGCATTCAAAGCTGTAGAATACAGGGCTAAGAAACAGACTAATAACCTAGACCAAAATTTGAATCATGGTAGAAGGATACTGGAACATCACCAAGGGTAAGACAGAATAATTGATAAATAAAATTTTTGGCTTTAACTTTACATGTACACAGATTTACATAATAGAAAAATCATCACACTAAATATATGCGTTTAAAGGAAACTTGTATATCAAAAAGAAAAAAAGAAGAAAAATAAAGGTACATTTTCATTAGTGTGTCTCCTGAAAAAAAATTGATATTTATTTGCAGTTATCTACCTGAGTCCTGGCAAAACATAGCTGAAGACAACTAAATCATGTTGTGTATTTTCAGCTGACTCAAATGATATCATGTTATTAGAAAGAAATTAAAAGAAAAAAGTTCAGAATCCATTCCTATTTCATGCCATTAGATCTGTGTCTTAGGAGATTTGTCCTAATGATACTGACTCAGAATGAAATATGATCTTAATGGACAAGCCTGACCTATTAAAAACTCAAACCATTTAGTTCACAGCTGATTCCTGACAATAAGTCAAAATTCAACAAAAGCTCAAGCAATTGTTTCTCTTAATAGTGTTTTCTACAGAATCTTTGCCACTAAAGCCTCACTTCTATAAGAGGCTTTTGCTTGATAATCTTGGCAATATGTCAAGAAATTAAATGATATGCAATATATTGCCTTAAAAATGAATGTGTATATCTAAGATTGAAGACAAAAATTGTTACATTTAAAAAATAAGTCAGAAACACTTGTGCTTTGCAGTAGAATGTAATAAGGCCCAGAGAAATTGGTATACTATTGCCGGATTACTAGGTCTGAAATGTCTCCCTAAACATCATAGGCTGAAATTCTAACACCAAATGCGATGGTATTGGAGGTGGAACCTTTCAGAGGAGACAAGGTCATGAGGGTGGAACACTTTTGAGTAGAATGGTACATGCTCTTCTGCCATGTGAGGATCCAGGAAGAAGATATCCTCTCTGAATGAGGAAGAGGCCTTCTCAGACACCAGAATGCCGGTGCCTTGATCCAAGCCCCCAGAACTGAGAGAAATACACTTGTTATCTCTAAGCAATCCAGTTGATGCCATTTCTTTGGTAGTTGCCCAAATGGACTAAGAAACTATTTTATAACTTAGAAGGCACATATCATTCCTGAGAACTTAAATCTAGGTAAAGAAATGGGAAAACAACATTATTGGTATAGGTTCTCTTTTATTGCCTATGCTGGAAAAATATTAATAAGAATAAAAAGGACTACTAGAAAACAAATGGAAGCAACTAGGAATATTCTATAAATTGTGGGGTCTGGAAGAGTTGGAAATCTCATCTGTTTCTAAATTTCAAACAGCAGTTGAAGAGGCTGAAAAGGATTATGAGTGAAGAAAATCCAACATGCATTGATTGATTGATTGACTGATTATTATTATTTGTGGCATGAGAGATTGATCACAGGGCAATGGGCACGTAAGGTAAGAGCTCTGCCACTAGATTTACATCTCCAGTCACCCAACATGCATTTTAATTGAACAACAGCAAGAGACAGGAGGAAAGGGGAGAGAGGAAAGGTAGGAAAGAGAAAAGGAAAAGAAAAAAGACAGTGTGTAAAATTAAAGACATAAATCGGAATTTTATAGAAAAAAATTGTTTGTTAATAGAACATGAGAAACTGACCCAATTCCAACATATATGAATCATATTAATATTTTGAAACAAACGAATTTGAATTTAAAAAAGCACTTTCCAACAATTTGTACTTCTTTCAAATTTAAAACTTTTCCTATTTTTAAAATGCTGTCTGTCTCTCCCCAACCCTCTCTCATATTTTATGCATGTGTGTGTGTGTGTGTGTGCACGCGCGTGATGAACACAGGATTATAAGGTCTGGTAGAGATACTTTATCAATTCATAAGAGTCATATTTATCCCAAATTATGGTAGCACAATATCTAGAATTTTTAGCCTCTGAGCAGAAATGTAAGGTTTGATTGGGACGTTGATTCCCTTCTTTGATGAAGTAAATAATGTAATGTTTTTGCGAAGACAGCAAACAAACAATTGAATAAAGAATAATAGTCAGTGGAAAAGAAGATTGCTCACCATTCTCTGCCTACCTTCTTTCATTTTGTTTTCATTTACATAGACCTAAAATATATTTTTCAGTCTACTTTATTAAGGAGAGTGAGGGGCCATTCCACTGGGTTCTGGCCATTGGAAAGGTGGAAGAAGTGATTCAGGCATATTCCAGTCCTAACTTGAAAAACATTCCATGCAATCTTGTATACATTCTCTTGATCTCTGTCTTAACAAAGTGTCAACCAAAGATGAGGAAGGAAGAGACACACAATTGAAGAACAAAGGTCACTGCATGATTACACACAGCAGAACAATCTGCATCAGACCACATGTGTATAAAAAATAAACTTGGTTAGCTTGTGGATATTTTTCTTTGGTACAGCACTTAGTATTCACTCTGACAACATTAGAATTAAGCCAGGCAGAATTATACTTGATAAATTTATAAGAATTATTAAATATCATGATATTGGAAACCTACCAAAGTCCCTGAGTAGTTGTGAGGATTGAAATACATTTTGTCAGGAGTGTCCTGGGTTCCTGTCAGTCTAGGACCAGAGGCTTGGGCATTTCATCTTTTATCTTTCAAAGTATATTGTATTACAAGAGAGAGAATTTCCTAGAACTTCTCAAAACACATTTGAAGTACTGTTAACCTTGGATATTAAAGCTGAGAGAGATAAGTAAGTATCACTGCAAATCTGAATTGTGGCAATGACATTTAGCAAATTCATGCTCTAAAATATTATTCCCCAAAATTATATTGTTGTGTGCATGTACAAATACATAACAAACCCCAAAATTTCATAAAATTATAGCATACCAATAAAATTCTTAAATGTTAAAATATAATGAAACATTGCTCCCACAATAATTTCTTACTATGGTTCTATTAGCCAAATCCAGGTCCTCACACCAGAGAAGGTGCTTTATTCTTTGTTTTCAAGTTCATAAATAAAACATTGTGAGTAATAGTCAATAATAAATAACATACTAATTGCCTCTTCTGATTTTTTTTACTTATTTTAAATTAACATTTAATGTTTGTTCATTTATTTTATTGCCACAATATTTTACAAACTGCATGACCTTTCCTCAAATTTTCACAGGGAAATTTGAACAGAGACCTTTCACATATGAACAATTTATAAAATAAACTTGCTTGATGCACATGATAAATTTAAAGAACTCTTCAATATAAAAATTTTTTGATATGTTTACCCGTCACCAACCATAATTTTCCAATTCAATCATGACAGACTGCCTTTTCTATATCCTAAAAGTTAAAGTGGCATTTTCAATTCATACCAAGTGAATATCCAAAATAAAAATGGCAATGAAAATATCAAATAGTAATAGAATTTATATAGATATTCAGTTGCCCAATGAACTCTCTAAGGTTTGTTACATATTGGTGAGTCCAGCTCTGACTCCTTTTCACTTTGGGTCTTAAGGAAACTGGGATCAATTTGTCTTACACTAGGAAGAGTTCATCTTACTACCCTTAAAATAGCCAAGTCTCCAGTGCCATCAGTTCTTAGCACTGATGTTATTCCCAAGTGAATCATGGAAAATAAGTTCTCATACAGAAAATAACTGAGGAATTGATTTACTCAAGTGATGCAGAGATTCTCAGGATCCAATCACTCCACTGACTATTAAATGTAAATTATGAACTGTTGGGAGCTACTATAACTCAAGCCACTTAAACTTATTTAGGGGTCAGTTTTGTCTATTTGGTTGAGTCCTGCAAAGCAAACATATAATGGCAGAAAACTAATTTCAAATTAGAAATTATTAATAGTATTCACATCATAGGAATGTTGTGAAACTGAAAATGTTAGTATGTGTAAATGCATAATATAACTTTATTAAATCAAATACACAACAAAATACAATATTTTGTGCATTCATTACTTGTTTTATCTCTTCAATGGATATTTACTGAGTATTCATTGCTTCCTCCCTCAATATTTTCAGTTATCTGTAGTCAATTGTGACCCAAAAATATTATATACAAAGTTCCAGAAATAAACAGACTAGTAGAGTGGAGAAAGGGGATCCAGAGGGAAGGAAGGAAGAAAGGAGGGCATGGGAAAATGAAATCTACCAAATGTTGCTAGGCAATGATCATGGAAAAGAGGAAGAGCCTCAGGAAGTGTGATAAATAGGAAGACAAGATTCTCCTCAGCTATAATACTATACTATGTTGATTTTACTTATGAGAAAGATGGAAAGCTATAGTGGCAGATAAGTAAGAAGTTGTGACTAAATTTTACTATTGCCCATTCTGATTCCCATAGTGAGAATATAGTGAAGTATGTAAGTTAGAAAGTACGAAGACTAGATAAAAAGCTATTGCAATAATCCAGAAGTTATAGTAATTTGGATCAATATTATAGCAATGGAAAAGGTAAGTAATAGTTAGAATAGAGACACATTTTTAATTTAGAAATGTAAAGATATTTTGATGGGTGGTAGGTTGTGAGAAAACAAGAAAAATAAAGGATGCCTCTAAATATTTTGACTAGATTCCAGGAAAGTGAGTTGCCATTTAACATCCAGATAATATTAGAAAGCAATAAGTTTGAAAGAAAATTCATACTTTAACAGTTATATGTTAAGTTTGAGATGCCCATTAAACATATAAATAGTGCTGTTGAATGGGTAGTTGTGTATACACAAAAGGATCTCAGCAAAGACTTCTGGCTATTTGCATAATATAGCCATCATTAATATGATACAAGATAAGTCCAGAAAATGAGAAAATTTAGATAGATAAAAAGAAAGCATGTATCTGAAGACTGAATTTATGATACTGTAACTTTATTCAGTGAAATGAGTAGATTTCATGAGTAGGAATCTGAGGCAAAGTGAGATAGGAAAACAACTAGAAGAGTATAGTGTCAGAGAAGTCATTGCTTAAAAGGGAAATAAAATGTTTCCTAAGAAAGGAGTTATCACTGATGTGAAATACAAGTGAGATATGAAGTAAGGAAAAACACGAGAAATATCCACTGGATGACAAAACGTAGATGTTACAGCTGACACTGACAAAACAGTTCTAGTGGGGTGGGAAGACCAAGCATGCGTAGAGGGGCTCAACACAGAGTAACTGAAGAAGCTATTTGAAAAAATCAGAGAAAGCAATCTCATTTACAACAGCTATAAAAAAAATACAGGCACAAATTCTACTAAAGAGGTGAAAGATCTCTCCATTGAAAACTATAAAACATTGATAAAAAAAATTTAAGAGGGTATACAGAAACAGAGAGACATCCTTTGTTCATGTATCAGAAGAATCAATATTATTAAAATGTGCGTATAACCCAAAGTGATCTACAGATTCACAGTAATCCCTATCAAAATAATGTCATACCTCATATAATTTTTTTAATTCCAAAATTTGTACGGAAACACAAAAACTCCCTGATAGCCAAAGCAAACTTGAGAAGAGAGAAAAATGAGCAGGCAGGAGATATTACACCAGTTGATTTCAAATACAACAGAACTGTAGAAATGAAAACAGCATGATATGGCATAGAAGCAAACACATAGACCAGTGGAACAGAATAGAGAGTCTATATATTAACTCTTGCTTCTAAAGCCTTCTGAAGTTGGGCAAAGGAAGCAAGAACATATATCAGGAAAAGAATAGTCTCCTTAAGTAATAATATTTGGAAAGCTGGATATCCACAGGCAGAAGAATGAAACTAGACCCCTATTTATCACCCATTAAAAAATCCACTTGAAATGAATTAGACATAAATGTAAAATGTGAAACTATAGAACAACTAAAAACAAACATAGGGAAAATACTTCAGCAGAGCTGAAAACTAAGGATTTTCTTTATGATACACAGAAAGTACAACAATAGGAATAGAACTACATAAATGGACTTATATCAAACTTAAAAGCTTCTACACAGCAAAATCAAATATCTATAGTATGAAGAGACAATCTATAGAATGGGAGACATTTTTAAGCTATACTTACGATAAAGTGTTAATATATAAAATATATAAAAACAAATACAACAGCAAAAACAAAACAAGAATAATTAAACCAATTAAAGAGCTGATCACAAACCTTAAAAGACATTTTTCAAAAGAAGACAAAAAGACATGCAAATGGCTAACAGGTATATAAAAAAGTGCTGAAAATCACTAATCATGGAAAATGGAAATTAAACCATGAGACACCACCTCATAATAGCTGGAATAGCTATCATCAAAACAAACAGGAAAAGTCCAAAAACAAAAAATGGTGTAAGGATGTGGAAAACAGAGAACCTTTACACACTGTGAGAAGGAACATCAATTAGTATAGACATAGTAAATGATAGTTTGGAAGTGTTCCTCAAAAACTTAAAACCAGAACTAGAATATGATCCAGATATCCCATTACTAGGTATATATCTAAAAGAAATGACATTAATATGTCAGAGAGATCTGTAGTCTTGTTTTTATTGAATACTGTTCTCAATATTAAAAAACTAAGAAAAAAACCTAAGTATACATCACCTGATGAATGGATAAGGAAATGTGGCATATATATACAATGGAATATAATTTGGCCATAAAAAGGGACAATGTCCTGTGAATTGCAACAAAATTAATTGAATTGGAGATCATTACGCTAATTGAAATAAACCTGACACAGAAAAATAACTGCTGAAGGATATCCCTCATAATGAGGAACCTAAAAATGGTTTCCTCATAGAAGTTGACAGAATGTATTTACCAAAGACTAGAGGAAGAATGAGGTACAGAGCAGAAAAGTTAAACCACAGGTACTAAATCAGTCAAATAGAAAAAATGAGTTATTGTGTTCAACTGAACAGTAGAGTGATTACATAAAATAATAATGTCTTGAATATTTTTGAAAAAGCTAGAGGAAAGAATTTTGAGTGTTTTCACCACAAAGAAATGATCTTTGAGAAAATAGATATGCTTATTCTGATTTGACAGTTATACAAATATACATATATATACATATATATATATACACACACACACACACACACACACACATCAATAAGGACATGTAACAAAATATCACATGGAACCCTATAAGAATGTAAAATTTTTATGTGTCAATTAAAATATCCCTCCAAATAAAGAATAAAATACAGGAAAATAACAGCCAGTAAGTATACAAATAAATCAAGACCTTTTGTTCTAAACATGGGGATTTTTAAGAATTTTTAAGAGAGGATAAATAAAGCAAGTTTGTATATTTATAGGAAATACCCCAATGTGCTGAGATTTTTTTCACTGCCATAATGAAAAAGATAATAAAAGTATATCTCCCCCCAAAAAAATGATTGTCATGGGGCTGGAGTTGTGCCTCAGCAATTACTGTGCTTGCCCAGCATGCATAAGTGTACAGGTTCAAACCCCAGCACCCACATACACAACTGTCAGAGCAATGAAAGCCATGTGAAAAACTCAATAAAAATTTTGATTTATTGATTTTCTCTCTTTCTCACACACTGTCCTTCTCTCTTTAAAAAAATAATGACTGTCTTTTAACTCTGCAAAGGAGGGAAATAGATCATAAATTGGTACGCTAGATAAGAAGAAAGGAAGTTTACAAACAGTTTGAGAATCTAGTCATGGTCCAAACTACTGGAGCTTGCTCCATAAACTGCTTTTGGATTTAATGCCATTTATTTCTTCAAAGTTCATGCTATGCATTTGCCTGGCAGGTTCCTCCTGGCAGTGGCTGCCCTACAACCTTTATTTTCGATATAATTTCTGAAAGTCCAATGCTCATGTGATGAGTACCATAAAGTGAAGCACATATAATACTATACTCTCAGTTGAGCACTTACAGTTCATACTGAGTGTAGTTAATGGTTGATCCGAACCCGTGAGTTACATGGAGTCCTCAAGGAGACAATATCAGTATTATACGATTAATCTATTGAGGAAAGGCACTAGCAGTTAAGAGAAACATTTGCAGCAGGAAGACCTAATTCCTTCTACCTGCACTCACAACTTAATAACTAAACTATCAGAAAAGGAAGGAAATATTAAATAACATAAAAGAAAGGATACAGGGAAGATACAAAATAAGAAATGGAAACTTAGCTACTGAAATTTTAAAAATACATAAATCAAAATTTAAAAAATAAAAATAAAAATACCAACTACACAAAGTTTATGATTCAAAAACAATCTAAATAAAGACATTATATGAAAGAACAAAATGATAATATAGAAGCCAATGTGAAAAGATTTTAAACACTAGAATATATAAGGATTACATATAACATTTGAGAAAAGTACTAAGATTCATAAAAGTCCCTAATACAAAAATCAAGGAAACTGTATTCTGAGAATAGAATTAATGGCTGAAATTGTATTAACATTTTGTAAAATAGATTAAAGATAACTAAAAGTAGGAAACATGAATATTAGAAGATATATCTAATATATAATGTATAAAAAGTAAAGAAACTTTCAAATAAAATATTTAAGTTTTGTAAATGTATGATAACATATTCATTTGCTCGTTAATGGGTAATGGATCACAATCTCCTAGATTATACTAAACCTAAAGATTCCTGGCTTTGTTACAAAACTCCTGAACTCAACCTCTGGAATTATTTCTCAAGCAGCTGCATTTTAATACACACATGAGATGATTTTTTCAGATGATTCTTAGATGCACATCGTTTTAATATTAAACAGATATGTCAGCCTGAAAAAAATGTAAAAGAAAGACAAATAGAAACCACACAAATAAATAATATTATTTCTTGATACTACTTTGGTTGCTATGGATTCCCAGGGCATACAGATTCTCATTTCCATGGGAATCTTAGTGTTTGTGATAATTTGTGGTTATGAAGCACTCAAAAAGTAAGATGCAGAATAAAAAGGAAAGAGACTAGAATATGAATAAGATGTATTCTTGCTCAAATCATATATGAGGGTAGATGCTCTGAAGTACCATAGCCCTCCTCCTTACCAGGCTCACCTCTGAATCCTTTTTAACACAGTTTATTGGGAAACAATTCATTATGCTTATTATTTGACATTGAACAAATTTTCACTTTTTTATTAGATTTTTGCAAGAGCATAGATATACGTAATACCTAATGTTAAATACCATAGGAATAAAAATATCACCTGAAATATAATTATCCTATTTTCTTAAAATTTCAATTTTTAATTAATGTGGAAATAAATACCTTTTCCCCCCAGGCATATAAAAATACATACACACACACGCACACACATACACACACATACATATAAACATATATATATAGAAAGTGTTTAAAATTCCTATAATGCTAAGCTAATGAATAATGTGTCCTTTTTTTCAGGAGGCTAATAAGCACGATATGTTAATATATTTTTTTAAATTCTTCTCTCCAATTTTCTAAAATAGGAAAAACAAAAATAAATACTTTCTGGAATTGTACTTCATACACAATTTGTTGTTTCATATTAGTAATTTTATATATAAAATTGTATCAATTTTTATTTTAAAACCTTTGGATTAAATGTTACAAAGATATATAAAATTGAATTTCAAAATGGCCCATAGAGATGAGTCACCCATATAAGAGTCATGGATTCTTAACTTTTTCCTTCCCTCTAATATTGGGATTGATCCACCACTGAGCAACACCCCTAGCCCTTTTTATTTTTGTCTTTTGAGAGAGGGTTTTGCTAAGTTGCCCAGGCTCACCTCAAACTCAGGATTCTCCTGCCTCATTCTCCCAAGTACTTGGGATTACAAGTGTATGCCACTGCACCCGGTCAGTCTTGGGTTCTTAAATAGCACCAGGCCATAAGTATTTGCTTCTTTCTCATGAATCTGGGGATACTTATAACAGGTGAAATTAGTGTGGTTTCTCATTTGACTGAATGTTGCAGTCGCTGATCATACTGGTTTATTACTCCACAACATATTACCAAATATTTAGCAAAAATTACATTCTATTTCTGTGGTTAGAAGTCCTGGCAGGAATAACTGGGTCCTCCGTTCAGAATTATTAGAGGGTGAAATTGAAGTATTAGTCCCGCTGTATCCCTTTCTGGAACTCGAGAATCTCTTCCATACTCAAGCAAGGGCTGGTGGAATTCGTGTCTGCAGTTTACTTGGCTCCCTGTAGCCTCCTTTCCTTCCTTGCAGCATGAGCCTCTCTACAATGTGGCAGTTTGTGTCTTCAAAGTTTATAGACCAGCTACTGCCTCTTGTCCCAGTCTTCCTTTTAAAGGGTTCACATAATAAATCAGGGTCCTGGGTAATTTCCCAATGGATTAACTCCAAATCAGGGGTTTAATGGCCTTAATCACATCTGCAAAACTCCTTCTTTTTGTTTTGTAATGGAACCTAACCATGGGAGTGAAATCCACCATATTCATATAGTCATACATACACTAAAGGAGAATGGATTATATAAGGCTTTGTACAATGGAGCAGGTATCCTGGGAACCACCTAATATTGTACCTATCATTAAATATTTCCTTTCACAAATTATTTACTTAATATTGTGAATGTCTTTTTGTACTTTCATGTATGACTTCAGCTCTCAGGAGGAATCCAGAAAGATTGTTAATACAGTGTTCTTAATTAAACCAAAAATATATAGGTAATATAATCTAGATGGGCTCTGGCATAAACTTTTTTCCTTTTTTTTTTTTTCAAAGAAAGGAAAGGGAGAGAGAGTGAATAAATTTGCATTGAGTTTTTCACATGGCTTTCATTGCTCTGACACCTAATTCTGTACACGGGTGCTGGGGTTTGAACCCACATCCTTGTGCATGCTGGTCAAGCACCATAACCGCCGAGCCACCGCTCCAGCCCCACTCTTGCACATACTTTTGAAAACACTAACAAAAATTGCTCCTTGCTCTTCCTTCGCACATAGGTACGCACAAGTGCACATACCTAGTTTAATTTAAAGTAAAAATAAATTATGTTCTCAAACAAGTAAGACTATGGATAAGGTATGTAAACAAAACTCTAGATCAATTAATCTCAACAGCATTATTATACACTCTTTAAAGATAAATAATTGTTAATATATCTGTATTTATACTATATAACAGATTATCAATGTGATAAATTTCAATTAAAAATAAATGATCAATTTATACTGTTAGTAATATGTGACTGATATCTATATATGTATAAAATTATATGGCATATATAAACATATAATCTTAATTTATGATGTGTACATGTATTAAATTATTGCTCTTTTTGATATTGGTATTCTGCCAAATCTGCCATAATGGTTCATATACTGACTGACAGAAGAACAAATTCCTTGAACCATTTCAGAATATTTCTAAGACTATTGCTTCATTCCTTCCAGGACTAAGGCATACATCATACTTCTCATTTCCTTAGTCTGGCATGTATACACAGCTTGGTAATCCTAGGCAATATAACACTCCACTGATGGAAACTGAAGTCTGAAACTATCCTGCACAAACTTAGCATTAATTTATAATCTAATTTAACATTGCCCTTAAGAAATGCAGTGTAGGGGCTGGAGCGGTGGCTCAGTGGTTGTGGTGCTTGCCCAGCATGCATGAGTACCCAGCACCATGTACACAAAAAAGGCTCAAAGCAATGAAGGTCACATGAAAAACTAAATAAAAATTGCTTATCTCTCTCTCTCTCTCTCCCTCTTTCTTTAAAAAAAAAAAGAATTTCAGTGTAAGATGATTTTAATCACATGAGCAAAAAGCATATTATGAGGCCCAATGAAATTCTTATTACCATATTTTTGGCCCAGCTGAATAAAATTTAAAACATCACAACATTTGCTATAGTGTGAAAGCCTCTGAACTTGTGCTTACCTTAACTTTTTCTCTTTTGTGTTCTTATACTTCATCAATAAAAATATACATAACAAAATAAATAATAACGTAAAAAAGGGTAAAATAGCTTAATTACCTTTATGTTATGAAGAGTTACTGATTCTAAAGATGTGGTTTGTATCTAGAATTTTATCAATACATAATTTGATTGAATTTGTTCTTTGTTATGAAAGATGAAAATATATGATAAAAAATAAGAAAAGTCAACATAACAAGAGTAACACTTTAAGACATCCATATTAGAATACCATTTCTAAGAGCAAGTAGGAAAAAATTGAAGATGATGTGTGCTCAGGACAAAAATATTTTAACTAATATCTATTTAGCACTTAATACTTGGGATGGGTGTGATGGCTTACACCTATAATCCTAGCAACTCTGGAGGCTGAGGCAGGAGGATCACAAGTTCAAAGCAAGCCTTAGTAATTTAGTGAGACTCTAAGCAATTTATTGAGACCTTGTCTCAAAATAAAAAATAAAAGGGCTGGGGATGTCACTTTGTGGTTAAGAACTCATGGGTTAAATCCCCAGTACTGACCCCCACCCCCTAAAAAAAAAAGGGTGCTTGGCAATGTAGTTCTTTGTATTTTCTATTTCAATTATCACCCCAAAATTATCCCATGAAGTAAATACTCTTCAAATTCAGTAGTAGCTATAGAAGACCAAGTATTTACATCACAGAGGTAACAGAAGGTAATTCTAGGATTTCAGCCTAGTTCACTTTGGTTGTAATATACCCATCAAGAGATATTGTCACAACTTTTTTGGTGTCATATAATGTTCAAAATCATTAAAAATCTAAAAATCTCAATATGTTGTGGAAACAGTATTTTTTTTTAAAGATAGAGGGACAGTGAGAGAGAGAGACAGAAAAAGACAGAAGCAATTTTTATTTTAGTTTTTCACATGACCTTTGTCGCTCAGACACTTCGTTGTGTATGTGGGTGCTGGTGTTTGAACTCGTGTACTCGTGCATGCTAGGCAAGCGCCATAACCTCCAGGCCACTGCTCTAGTCTGAAACAGTTAACTTTTATGATTAATTTAGAGCAGATTTATTTTGGAATTTCTGAAATACATTACAGTGTTTTAAATCCCAAATTCTCTTTAAGTCTATAAGCTTTGCTTAGCAATTCTCTAGTAGTCCATATCATGGCCATGACTTAACATTTAGACAGCAAGGTAAGAGGAAGATCTGGCTGAGTGTCCACCTCTACATGGGTCCCTAGAACAGATGCAGCCAACGGGACTATGAAAGTCTCTCACTCTTCTATGCTCCACAGAGGTACATCCCTAACGAAGATGCTTTGCTGAGAAACACTCTTCCAGCTGGGAGTATGCTTCAGTCCAGAATACCTCATTGCATTGGCCATACCTTGCTTCCATTTGCAATCCTTTCAGTTTTTTTTTTTTATTAGAAGAATATAGAAATATAGTTCAGGGGGAAACATTGTCAAAACATTAGCAATTAATGGATATAAACTTTGTTATCGAGGGGAAAAGCCAGATCATGAGTAACCACCTTGGATTTTACCTATTGCAGTTTCCCCCAGAAGAACTCATGCATTAAATGGGTAGTTCGTGGAGGAATGACATCAGCTTCTGGGATGGTTCCCCCATCTTCCCAATCTCCAGACTCCTATGAGTTCTTCATATACCCTCCCTTCTCCCCATCCCCCTCCCTACACCTCCAAGTATCCTATAGAGCCATCCCCCTAATGCTCTGAAAGTTATTCAATTTGCCATTTTGTTAGGTTAGCCGCCAGCCCTACTGCTTCCCTATATATGCTAGCATCAACAGATGTGAGAAACCATTCGGCCCTTGAGTCTCTGAGATTGGGAGACTTCACTAAGCATAATTCTATCCATCTCCATCCATTTGATTTCAAAAGACATAATATCATCCTCTCTAATGGCTGAGTAGTATTCCATAGTATATATGTACCAAAGCTTTTGTATCCACTCGTCAAGTGAGGGGCATCTGGGTTGGTTCCATAATCTAGCTATAGTAAATTGAGCTGCTAAAAACACTGATGAAGCCACATTGCTATAATATGCTGATTCTAAGTCTTTTGGGAAAATACCCAGGAGTGGGATAGCTGGGTCATAAGGTGGTTCCATCCTTAATTTTTTGAGGATTCTCCATACAGCTTTCCATAGTGCCTGAACCAGTTTGCAGTCCCACCAGCAGTGTAACAGTGTTCCTCTTTTCCCACAGCCCCTCCAGCATCTGTCGTTGTTTGTATTTTTCATTTTTGCCACTCTAACAGGAGTGAGGTGGTATCTCATTGAAGTTTTGATTTGCATTTCCCTTATAACTAATGATGTAGAGCATTTTCTCATATATTTGTGGGCTTTCTGA
>PVKS010030477.1:0-24378 GCA_004027875.1 Aplodontia rufa
GTTAAATCCAGATAAGATGTAATGCTATACAACATAATCCTTTTTTAGAGATATGGGGTGGGGAGGGGAAGGGAGGGACAAGGGTGGGTAATTGGGGGGGCACTCCTGGGGGTAATTGTAATATCCAGAATCTATACACATTTTATATTATTTTGCTAAAAACTTGTATGGTTGTTCAAAAATTTAAAAAAACTTGTATGGTTGTTCAAAAAAAAATTATTTCCTTAATACAAGGAAGAAGGAAACACAAGTGCAAGTTACAGAGGTTTGGAGGAACTAGAGCATACAATAATGATCAAAGAAGAGACAAGACAAGAGATATAAGGCAGGTCCCAAATCACAAAGATTCATAGAGTCCAAATCTTGCCAGAGTGTTTGAAATTGTTCCTGAGAAAAAATGGGAAGTTGGTTAGTTTAAGTAAACAAGTCTGATAATCAGATTGATATTTTTAAAACACCTCATGCTAACTAAACGCAATATGTGATCTCAATTTGAATACTACACTGAAAAATGAAAAAGAAAATAGAATATCTACAAAAGACATTAAGACAGTAATAGAACAGTTGGGGGAATTTGGTTTATATATTAGATGACAGTACTATGTAAATATTGGACTTCTTTGAGATGATAGTTGCATTGTGATTTTATAGGAAAATGGCTAAAGAATACAGAGATGAGGTATGACGAAGTTTATGATAACTCTTAAATGTTTCAACAGAAAAATTATAATTTGTCTCATATAAATGTCTACAGTGTGAAAACATGGGAATTTTTCTGCCTTCTGCCTCAAAACATTAAAACACACTCTGTGTGAGAGCACCAAAATGTAAGGAAGAACACATGTTTGTGATCTGGGTGGCCCCAAAAGACAAAGGTCCACCATAATTCATCATTGAATTGTTGGCATGCTTGAGCAGTTCTGCAAGTTAGAAAGAGTTAAATTGGAAAAGAAATTTATAAACAGTAATTTATAAGCAGCAAATTGTTCTGACCTTTCTCACATACCTCAGGCTAAATTGCCATCTGTACTTTCCCAAATTCAAGGGTTTTTTTTATTTTTTTATTGAGAAATTTATTTGTTGAGCAATCATATGAATTTTAACAAAATAATATATAATGTATATAGATTCTGAAAATTGGATTTACCCCCAAGAGTGTCCCCCCAATTACCCACACTTATCCCTCCCTTCCCCTTCCCATAACATCTCTAAAAAAAGTATTAGGTTGTGTAACATTACATGATATCTGGATTTAACACCTGATAATAGACCACCTCTCTTAATGGCCAGGGTCTAGTTCCAGCCTCCACAGATGAATTCAAGGTTTTTAACTGCAGAGCAGTGATGCTTCTGTCTCTATGGGTGTTAATATAGTGGAGAATGAGATTCACAGTGTGCAGGCTTGAAATACCCTGCTGGAAGAGCTCCTCTCTCTTCAGGAGGAATAACTAGGACCATCCCAAATAATGTAGCATGGATCGAAGCACACCAGCAAGTCCAAAACCCTCCCCAAAATATGTTTTCCTGTGAGAAGGTCAATTCTTTAGATTCTACCTGGTGCTTAACCAAGATCTTGGATAAACTTTCCTGTTGCTAACTATGTGTAAATGTTCAGTCAAGATGTAATCTCTTAAAAATTCTCATCTCTGTGAGCTTACTACTGTAAGTATTTTATCGGTGTAGATACCAGCTTAAACTCTCGGCCTTTGAAAATTAAAAGGGACTGTAAGAATCTGTGATAGGCTTTATAGAGTGTCTTCTTGAGCCCACAAGATGTCTTTCCTTCATTTTATGTATTGGCTTGTGTTCTGTGTGCTTCTTTTTTTGCACAGGGATGCCTCATTTTAAGTGATGAGTTAAACCACACCTCTATTGTCCTTGGGGCCCGACTCTCAGGTGCAACCATAAGACCCTTCAAACACAACAGTGAGTATCATGTGTTTCTTCAACATGTACTGGCTTGCTTCTATAAGAATGCAAAGATGATTGATCCAGCTTTATCCCTGCTTTTAAAACTGGTAACTTCCCCTAATGAAGCACAATTGTCTTTATATTCACTACTGGCTTGTTAACCTCTGGTAACCTCTAGTGACCCAGAACAGATGGCTGAAGAATATTAAACAGTCGATCTCTGAGTGTAACCCAAAAACATTAATGTCACTATTAGTGGTCTTACAATGTGGTTTTTGAAGAAATGGTTAGTGTCTTAGTATTTATCAGAGTGTTATAACTATCCTCTTCCTGTAACTGCCTTGGGAAAGTGTGGAGACTTAAGTTTTGTGTTATTTATAGTCAGGTAAAAAGTGAGCTTATGTCTTAGTATAATGCCTCCTTTCACTCTTCCCACCCACAGAATATTCAGACACTGCCCCCATAAACTATTCAATTTTGTGAAAATGCCCTTTCAGGCTCTGGGTTGTGAGATTGGGTAGTGAGCAGTCAGGAGACTGTTTCTTCTTTAAAGACCTGATGAGACACTGTGGGCAGACTTAGGAAACACTCTAAAGGAGGTAGGTGGTGGTTGACCCCTGAGTTCTCTCATCAGGCTCTGCCCCTGACTAAATATTTCCCTTTGTGTAAATCCTTTTATATTTCTAGCACTCAGTTTCCTCATCTATAAAATGAGACTGTTGAACTACGTGATGTACAAGGATTTCCTGGTTCAAAGGTTTTAACTCTTATACAGTGCCATTAGAGACCTCCTCTCTTTTTGAAAGCATGCACCTTTAGGTCCACACTCACATGTGTGTGCAGATACACACACACACAAGTTTTCTCTTTTCCTTCTTACCATCTTTCTCTCCTGCTTCCCTTTCCTCCCCACTTTTCCCTCTTTTCCTGGATACTCCTACTTCGAAGGAGGTAACAAAGATTGAAGTAAGCAAGTGATAACTGATTTAAAAAAAAAACAGAGAAAGAATTGTCCTAGTCCTGTTCTGCCCACCTCACAGCAAACTCAAACCAAAAAGTAACTGTCCTATGGTGAAGGGAAGAAAACACAGGGGAGTATTTCCAAGGAAACCCTCCCTTTTTACCTTGTAGATTTGTTCCATTGAAAAAATTCCTGCTCTTACAGAGTGGGAGCATGTGGTGAAGACTGGCTGTGCCTTACCAAACCACTTTCAGCCTCTGTTGAAGATGAATCTTGAAAGTGAAGTTCAGGGTAAGGCCCTCCAGAAGAAGCAGATGGTGAGCCCTGGTGGCTCATCAACCATGTCCAGCTCAATGTAATTCAAAATACTCTGACCTCATTGATTAATTTTTCATCAAACACTCAATATTGGCTTTAGTTCTTGATATACCAACTTAAGTTCCTTTAGTTATGTTGGATTTATTATCACTTGTTATATCTAGGCTCAAATTATTTTGTCAATGTTAGGAATTCACATTTGGAGGACACATGTTTTAGGGCTTCAAGAAGTATGTTTATTAAGAGACCAGAGCAAATGCTTTTGGTAGCATAGCTCAAGTGTACTATGGCCTTTTAAATCTTTAGCATGACAAACGATTGGTGATCAAAGTCTTTGCCTAGCTGGGAAAGAATAAAGGGGATTGTTAACAATCAGTGAACTGTAGATCCGTTCATGTAAATGCTTCATATAAGGATCTCACTTCCAGAGGGAGACATAGTAAAGTTGTTATCTATGTGGAATAAATGAACTATACCATGGTAAATATTGATCATTCATTTCTTTTCTCCATTGTATTAAGAGCATTGGCCCATGATCCTGTTTGCACCATACAGGCATCTAGGGAATATCTTTGAAAGGTCTATGATTGCACCCACCTTTAGACCAGCTAAATCCAAATATCTAGGTTGGGACCAAGACATCTGCTTATGATTTTGATGAATAGTGAACACTCAGACCTAGAATTCTATTTCCTAAAACTCCTTTAATCTAAGCTGCCCTTGGATCTTCCCAGTGTGCCTTGGGATGTACCACCAGGCACTACATACTAACTAACCTCACTCCCATTCACCATTCTTTTTTATTCCTGATTTAAATTTTCAGAGAGAGTAAAAATAATGTAGAGAAAGTGTCCCAACCTAAAATGTAATGAGTATTTATTGAACACCTATTTTGATTCGAACTCTACATAAGCCTTTGGAGAACTATAAAAAAGATAAGATAATATTCTAGCTGACAACACAATCTAGTAGGAGAGTCAGATACTTATGCAAGCAGCTGTACCATGGGTCAAAGTATAGAAGAGCCAGGATAGCATCAGGCGGAAACTAAGCAGCAGGCTTTGGCCACAGTACATTTTCACACCCATAAGAACAGCTGAAATAAAAAAAAATATGACAACACCAAATGTTAGCAAGGATATGGAGCAATGAGAACTCTCACCCATTGCTGGAGGAGTGTAAAATATTACAATGTCTTTAGAAAACTCTTTAGCAAAGTTTTATAAAGCTAAACATACCTCTATACTATGACCCAGAAATTCTATACAAAGTATTTACCCAGGATAAATGAAAACACATCTCTAAAAATGCTGTATAAAAATGCTTATGGAAGTTTTATTCATAATAACCAATGACCAAAAACAATTCAAATGTCTATCAACAGAAACATGGGAAAACTTATTTGTTTATTCATATATAGAATACCACTCTAAATTAAAAAATAAGTCCTGAATGATTTTCAAGAAAAATAAATTCTAAGTGAATAAACCAGACATAAAGCAGTATATACACCATGTTGGTTAATTTATAGCAAATTAAAAAAATAGGCAAAACTAGTCTATGGAGATAGATATCATAACAATGCTTATCTCTGATTGTATGAAAGGGAATTGATGTGAAGAGGCATAAAGAAAGTTTCTGGGGTGATAGAAAGATGTAATATCTTGATTGGGGTGATGGTTACATTCTTACTAAAACCCATTGCATTATAAACAAAATCAATACATTTCCCCACAAGAAAATTGTATCTAAAATTGTCATTGTTATCTTATAGTATATACAAAATTTAAGATGATTTGATGTTTTTTTAAGTACAAGCTTTGACCTAAGTATTAGTATCCTTAGTCTATAGCTTATTAGCCTGTGGTCTTAACATTTCTGGTTCTCAATTTACTTATTCAAAGAATGAGGCTAATTATGATACCTAATTCAAAATGTGTTAGAGAACATAAAGCACAGTGCCTGGCAGTGGGAACTACGGAATCCTTTATGGCTGCTGTGTGTTATTAGCACTTTTATCCTCATTATTATCATTGTGTCACTAAGGAACAGTAGAAAACATTATGGTCACCCAAAAGAAGGCAGAAGTCAGTTAACCCTGGGTTGCATGAAATGGGTATCATTTGCAACAGCCTCTAATGGATTAAGAAAATTCTAATCAGAGGAACAATTTGGTGTGTGCAGCCTTCCAGAGTGGCCTGAGTGTGGGGCCAAACAACTGGAGAAGAAGCTAAAAACTGAGATCCAGCCTATTAATGTAGAGTCGTTAAGATGTACAAGCCAGCTAAGATGTTTGTACTTCAAGAAGCAACAAAAGGTGCCTGGGAAGTTCTGTTTCATTCCACACTCTTCCATGGATAAACTGGCTTTTCTCAGAACACTAAGTTCCTTGCCATGTGTCCAGTGCCTTTCCATATTTCCAGAGATGGAGACAGAGACCAAGTTTGAATTAAGTTGAAGCTTCAATTAATATTCAATGGAAAAATCATGCTTATGGATTGTGAAGACAATTTGTTCCCCAAACAATATCATTTTACACTTTCTCTACCCTCATTTGCTATTGTTAAAATGCATGCCAAATTCTACCATTTTCTAGTCTTTCTTTAGAGGTTCTGTAGAGATTGAGGATTGATAAACGTGTGTGTGTGTGTGTGTGTGTGTGTGTGTACCCAACTGGGAGACTCAGCACAAGTTTTATTAATCCGGCATCATGAATCCCCTGTTCTCCAGATTAAGGCTTTTATTTTTAAATATTTTTACTTCTAATTATTGATGCATAATAACTATATATTTATGGGGTACAGTATGACATTTCAATATATAATGTATATATTGACATTTCAATGTATATAATGTGACATGATCGGATCACATCAGGGTAATTGCAATATCCATCACCTCAGACATTTATCACTCTTTTTGCTGAGAACACTTAAAATTATTTCCACTTATCTTCAGGTTTTTGGGGAATTCCAAGATGGCCACCAATGGTCCTCATCCACTGATATTTATTCTCTGATGTGGTCCTTTCCTGCAATATATCAGAGTGGGCATATGGAATCAATAGAATAACGATCAAAAGAAGAAGGTTAAGTTTCAAAGACATTGTAGCTTCTGCCTTTCTCATTCTCTTTTTGGGTCATTTACATGGATGCTTAGGCAGCCTACAGAGAATAACCCAGGGCCCCTACCAACACCCTTGTGAATGGGGCATTCTCACTGCTCTTTGACTTCTGTCAAGCCTTCAGATGACTGTATCTCCAACCAACATCTGACTGCAAGTCCCTAAGTTTCCTGAGCCAGATTCACCTAGCCAAGGCTTCCAAAAATTCCTGATGCATAGAATATATAAGATGATAAGTATTTTTTAAAGCCACTTAGTAATGGAGTAAATTATTATATGGCAATGGACAACTAATACAGTTTCTCTGGCCACCATTGCTGAGGCACAAGCCAGACACCCAAGAGTAACCTCCTACTTCCTCCTCCAGAAAGTTCTATGAAGTAGAACTGCATTCTTTTACCCAGCTATTTTATCCACCCAGTCACTGTCAAAGAAGCCCAAATGAGACAGATTGGAAAATGATTTGGACTTCCAGGACAAGCCCTACATGAGGAAAGAAAACTTGAGAATCTGCAGAACATAAGTCAGGAAGTGAAATCGAGCTTGGCTAATACTTATTGACTTCTTGAGATGCAGTTTTTTGTTTTGTTTTGTTTTGTTTTGTTTTGTTTTGTTTTGTTTTGTTTTAACCAACTAATGCAAAGTGGCAAAGGAATGTTAGATTCTGACCCACTATGACAGCAACTCCTCCCTCCCTTGGGAGCCATTGGGGAGATGTCCTGAAGTGATTCTTCCATTGTTGGCTGAGGCTAAAATATGAAAAGAAGATCAAATTGCTGACCACCTTTCCATCTCATTAAGTAATCAAGAAGGCTTCTCTTATCCATAGATAAATGAAGTGGATGCCCACAATGGGAACAAGTCAATGTTCAAAGAAAATATTAAAACAAAAACTGAAATACAAAGGATTTAGCAGAAATCTTGCAATGGGGAGATTTCTAAGCAAAGCCTTACAAAGCAACTTTATTTTTAAAATTTCAAAGACCCATATTGTGTCTTCCTGCCATTTTCAACTGCTCAGTGATTGTTCAGGGAAACAGAATAGTTCAACCTGCTTCTCCTGACCCAGCCCATGCCACACGTACTGCTTTTTGGTATATTCTCCTGCAAACTCCAATTCCAGCATAATGGTTCCAGTGAAATTACACTCAAGGGAGAACATTGTACCTATACCAGGCAGAAATCAAACAAGACCTGGAAAGCTTAAAAAAAAAGTGGTACTTTCAATGATGAGCATTGTGTGTCTCCAAATGTGGCACCCAAGAAGGATTCAGCATTATTTACATAGGTGCAGATAAAAACACACTCTTATTGTTAGATAACCCCTAATTGGAAACATTCTATTAAGAACAAAGGAATTGTATTCTCCAAGCATGTCGATATCATAAAAATCAAACAGAGGCAGAGAAAATGGTCCAGAATAGAGGCTATTGAAGAGCTGTGACAATTGAGTGCAATACCTGGTCCTCGACTAGATTCTGAAAGAGATGGAAAAAATGCTGTAAAAGAGATAATCTGGGACAATTCACAGAATTGAAAGATGGAAAATAGATTAGATAATATTAGGTAAGAGTAGTATGCTGATGTTAAATATGCTGAATTGTATGGCTGTGTAACCTATATTACCTATCACCTGCAAGCTCAGAATAGATTTTACAGTCCTCCTGCCCAGCTTACAAAGTGACTGGGATTACAGGTGTGTATCACCAAGCCCAGTGGTTTTTACATTTTTATATTTTTTTACTCTATTTTATTTTATCCTGTCTTCATTTACTTACGTGTTATTTACTTTTTTTTATTTTTGTTGGTTCTTTTTAGTAATACATGACCACAGAATATACAATGACATAATTGTAAAAGCATTGAGTATAACTTATTCTAATTCAGTCCCAAGTATTTCCTCTTCCCCTCCCATCCCCTGTTTCTTCCCTCTACTCTACTGATCTTTCTGTTATTTAAAATTGTTGTTGTTTTTTTTTAATTGGTGTTTTGTTGATGTACAGGATGGTGAGATTCACTGTGTTTATTCATATATGTAGGAAAGTTAGGTCTGATTCATTTCATGAACTTTCTCTATTTCATCTCTCCTTCCTCCCTTTCATTTCCCTTTGTCTATTACTCTGATTTTTTCCTTTTTATGAATTAGCTTCCACATATGAGAGCGAACATTTATTTGACCTTTGACTTTTTGAGACTGGCTTATTTCACTTAGCATGATAGCCTCCAGTTTTGTCCATTCACTGGCAAATGCCATAAAGTCATTCTTCTTTATGGCTGAGTAATCAAAGACCTAGGAATTAGTCCAGAAACCTTGCACCTACTAGAAGAAAATGTAGGCCCAATACTCCAACAAGCTGGCTCAGCAACTGACTTCCCTAATGAGACTCCCAAAGCACGAGAAGTAAAATTAAAAATCAATAAATGGGATAACATCAAATTGAAAAGCTTCCTCACAGCAAAGGAAACAAGCAACAGCCTGAAGAGAGAACCTATAGAATGGGGAAAAATCCTTGCCACCTGCTCCTCAGATAGGGCATTAATATCCAAGATACACAAAGAACCCGAAAAACTTAACACCAAAAAAAAAAAAAAAGAAAAAACCAAGTAACCCAATCAATAAATGGCTTTTAAAAAATAAAATAAATGGCTTTAACATTTTTACAAGATTGTATAGAGAACAGAGGAGAATATGTGACAGTGACCATACATGGTCCACAAAGCCCAAAATATTACTATCTAGCTTTCTGTAGGAAGTTTGCTGACCCCAGCTCTAGTCATATAAAATAATATTCTTAGGGAAGATACACTGACCTATTAAGAGATAAAGGCCATGATATATGCCATGTACTCTCAATTTGGGAAAACAATTACATGCACGCATACATATACACATGTAAACAGATAGGCAGGTAAATAAAGATAGGAAGATAAAGAAAATGGGTGTGCTAACTTTTCATCACTGTGACCAACTCAGAAGAGGAAAAGTTTATTTGGGGCTTATAGTTTCAAAAGTTCAGTCTGATACTCAACTATATATGATTTAGAGTCTAGAAAGTTTTTCAAGCTTTAGTGTGCAGATGAGGCAGCTGGGGTTCTTGTTAAGAGGCAGACTCTGGGCTGGGGGTGTAGCTAATGGTAGAGCACTTGCTGTGATTCAGGGGACCTAGAGAGGGCCTTGAGACTGCATTTTAAGGAGCTCCAGGTGATTTTGAAGCTGCTATGCAGGACTGCACCTGGCCTGGAGCAGCAAGCATGGAGCAAGCAATCTCTGTCCTCAAGTGCGTCACAAAGGGTTTCCTAAGTTAGTCCTGGAGAAGATAAGCAGTCTCTTTAGCTAAAAGAGTTAGCATGAGGTCAGAGGTCCAAGCAAGCCAAGAATTTGGAATGGTAAAAAAAATAAATAAATAAACAAATAAAAAGTGGAGAGGAAGAATCAAAATTCTACCTAGCAGCAATTCAAGACAAAAGGAGAAAGAACAAAGAATCTAGTGTTCACCAGAAAACTCTGAGCACTGCCGCCTCTGTGGAATGAGGGTTAATGAGGTTAAGTGGAAGATCAAACTTATACATGTTGTTTGACTCTTTTGCAAGTCATGACCTTTTAGATCTCCAGGTACAACTTGGGCTCATCAACAAGATTATCCTTTAACAGTAGTTAACAATACAGAAACATTGCTACAATGAGACTTTTATACTCATTTTAGTCTCACGACTATACAACATGGCACCTGATATTATTTCCCCTTTTATTATAGATGAAGAGACAGAGGCACAAAGTGGTAAATTGACTTGCTTAGAGACATAGAGTTAAAAAGGCGGAGCTGGATTTAAGCCCAGGAAGTTCTGGGCAGATACTTTGGTTCATGACCAGGCTAAGAAAATATGCACCAGAGGATTTGCCCAATGTGATTTAAAATGTAAAGACACCAACTTTTCAGTGCAACAAGAATAGCCTCAGTAATTTCATGGAAAAGAGACTCCATGAATATAACTTTCAGAAAAATATTTGTTTTGCTTGATGAAGTTAGCCATTATGATTTTTCCCCAAAGACTAAACAAAGAGGGCAGACCTTCTTACCACCATTGTAAAAGAATAAATTCTTTATCATTATTGACATTTAAATACCTACTGCTTAATGTCTCACATTTGCACTGAATCTTAAAGGATAATAATGGCTATATAAGGGAATAAGAGGAGTGGGAAAAAAGGCAAAAAGGAAGGAATTAGAAACATTAAAATGTTGCTTTCATTCATTATCATCCATCCACATTTTCAATTATAAAATACCTTTTGAGTGCCTACCATATGCAGATGTGAAAATAATTTTTGAACATAGAACAGGGGAAAAGGTATCTCTAGCCAGGAGAGGTGGCACATGTCTGTAATCCCAGCAACTCAGGAGGCTGAGGAGCATAAGTTTGAAGCCAGCCTCAGAAATTTAGTGAGGCTCTAAGCAACTTAGCAAGTCCCTTTCTCAAAATTTGAAAAACAAAATCCATCTCTAAATACAGCTGGAAATAGGTTTTGAGAAGCCCTAATTGACAAAAGATAAGTCACCAACCACACCAGAAATCACATGGAAAGTGGAGGCAGGCTTCCCAGCCCCAACCGTCTCCATCTGGAAAAGAGAGACGACAGAGGAATGTGCACTGAAGGAAGCCCTCACAGGAAATTCAGGCCCTCAGAGGAAGCACAAATCTAAATGAGGAGACAAATGTGGAAGCTATGGCAGCAGGAACATCGTTGTCACTCTCCAGCAAAAACAGCAGAGCAGAAGTAAGCGCCCAGTTCTCCTCCTTTCTCCTCCTCAGGAAGACACACTTTGAACTACACCCAGCCTAACCTTTTTGAAGGGATCTGGTGCTCCTGCTCACTGGTGCTGTCTTCCCACAAGATCATATCTATGGCTTTCACAGATCTAGCAGGCTTGCTGATATTATCAGGGCTTTGAATTTAAGGACACGCGCAGGCCCAGGCTTGCCAAGTGTTTTTGTCATCTAAGCTTGAGCATAGTTTTCCACACATTGTGGGATTATTCCACATATTTAGTAATTCAGTAATCCAGTTAACCTTGCCGGTGAAAAACTAGGCCTGTTGTACCAGCCGTGGAACATAGCTTCCACATTTTCACTTTTGATAGTTTAATATTCCCAACCATCTTCTACCTCCATCATCTTTGTCCTCCACAGAGCAAAGGAAACCTCCCTGGTGAGTCAGACTTTGTAGTGAGTAACATCTAAGGCAATGTTGATGCTCAAATTTACAGTGGTTTCAATTACGTAGTATGTCATTATGCCTTTACAACAACACTGTACAATAGTACTGTTTGTGTGATGTGATGGTATCAAAATCATTCTTTTATTTAAATTTCATATCTCAGAGTTTTCCTATAAATGAATTTTAAAAATGGGTTCGTTGGAGGACTTTTTTTTTTTTTTTAAAGAGAGAGGGACAGTGAGAGAGAGAGAAACAACTTTATTTAGTTATTCACATGGCCTTAGTTGCTTCAACATTTAGCTGTGTACGTGGTGCTGGGGTTTGAACCCAGGTCCTCTGCGCTTGCGAGGCAAGCACCTTAACCGCTGAGCCATCGCTCCAGCCCCGACTTTTTTTTTTTTTTAACAAGTCTTCTGGCATTAGTTTGCTCTCTGAGAAAAAAAAAATCCTATTCCTTCTTCCCTATTTCTCACAGGTGTTGTAAGGATTAACATAATGCAGGTATAAAGGATTTAATATGTATCATTATTTAAAATTCCTGGCAAATGTTAGCATGTGGCTTGCTAAACCAGGGTAATCCCACAAGGCTTACAGCACATAAATCACAATTCCCTGAATCCTACAGGCTTGAAACTGACACACACAGATTTGCAGAGCAAGACCTGCAGAACGAGAGGGGAAACTGCCCAGGCGAGGCTAACGTGGGTACTCAGGCTGAGTGAGGTCATCCCTTTCCCTGTCCAACTTCTGTGATTATGGGTCAGTGAGTTTGTCCCTTGCAGGGAAAATCAAGGGCTGACTGATTTTTCTCTGTACTCAGAAAACAAGTCTGCAGACACTGGGGGTTTTGTGAAGTCCACCAGAAGCCTCTGTCCGATTGCCATGCAAGTGAAAAATGATGAGGTTCCAGTTCGGGAGGCCTGGGAATCCTCCTGGTTTCATTGGGAAAATGTATAAAATGTGTCATGTTGTTTAGTGGCTTGTTTTCATGTTCTGTCAATAAGAAAAATAGAGAAATTTCTCTTTAGCACTACTGGTATTTATTTTAAAACTAGCCCTGTTTTTGCATATATGAGCTTTTTGATGAAATAAGTAAATAAATGAAAGCCTCTGGATTTACATAGTTTTCAAAATCCTAGAATATCCATTTTAAAGTGATCGCTAATGTAATTGATCACTTGATCTGGTTTTTATGAGGATGACGTTGGAGTTACCTTCCTCATGTATCATTTCTTACAAAAACTTCCAAATCTCAAGTCCCAAAAGGAAAAACATCCCTTAAATAGGAATACCTATATTGATCATCTCTTTATCCATTCAGAGGCTAACAACCTGTAGTGGATGTAAAAAAGGGAGACCAGGTCCTCCCCTCACATGGATTCTTTCAACATTTTAGACCTAAAACAGAAGTAAAAACAAGATGACAATTCAAGGTTAATGACCCTTGAAAATTTGAGAGCTATTTTTTTTTGTTTCCTTGGCTGCCATCTAGTGGATAAAGATGTAATCAGCGTCACTGAAACACTCAGGGAACATTCAGCAGACATCTGCCTGTCTTTGAAATAAAAACAAAAAAAGTACAGTTTATTAAGGAAATTTTGTCCCAAGGAGATGGAAATCATCCTTTCTTATAATTCTTACTTATATATAAAAGTGGTCTTTCTTTCCTTTCCAGGCTTCTAGTCTACATTCTTTCTCAGTGAAAAGAGAATTGACCCAAACATCCAATAGTGATGTGGCACTAATATTGTGCTCTTGGATTTTGGCTAGAAAGATGGATAAGAGAAGTCCCTGCCTTCCATGGAGGAGAGAGATGACACCCAGTAATGAGTCTCATGGGGAATGCTTAAAAGAAGAATAGAGGAGTCATGAGGGACATTGAGGAGAAAGCCCTGTTATTGACCGGGAGAGTTTGAGTTGAAGTTTGAATGATGAGTGAGAATTCTCCAGACAGACAACAGGAACAAAGCAGACAGAAGAGCTGGGAGGCTGTGTGTTGGGGAACCTTGAGAAACTGTCAGGAAAATATGCAGAGGCTAAATCAGGTAGGGCCTTTTGAGATTGCATTAAACAACTATTATTATAACAATCATTCTAAAACCTCAGTAGCATACAACAATCAGCACTTACTTCTTGCTCAAGACTGCAGGAGGACTAAGGTAACTATGCCCTCTCTGTCCCTTGTCCTTTCCTGGGGCCATCCTGGGTAGGACCAGTGGACTAGCCTGGAAATGTTCTTTTCATGATACTAGCAGAAGCTCAAGAGAAAGAGTAGAAATATGTAAGGCCTTTTCCCACTACTCCTGGAACTACCAAACTGTCTCCTCTCTACACTTGATCAGCCTAAGAAAGTTGCTTGACTGAACCACAGGAAAGTGGCATCTGCCTTTTTAGAAGGAAAGAATGCAAAGTCACATAGCAAAGGACTCATCTGCAGGGAGAATGGGAAATGGGTCTACTAATGCAATCTGCCACTAGTTCCACCTTGGAAATGCTGGGTTGAGGTACCCATGGATTTGTCTAAACAGTGTTTGGAAAAACAGTAAGTAACCCAAAACAGAGAGCTGGCTTGGAGTTAAGTGTCCAGGGGCCCTAAGAACACAAACATTCAAATTTCTGGGCCCCATCTCACACCAACTGACACAGAATCTCTTGGTAGAAAGATCAGGAGTCTGCAGGCTGTCCGGTTCCCTAGATGACGTTTCCTGTTCACACTGAGGGCAGAGACCAGTGGTAGATAAATGACAAAGTAGAGAAAAGAACAAGAGGTTAGCACTAAGAAGAACATGAATGCAAAGAAGTGGCTCCCACAAAGGACACTAGAAATAGTGGGAAGAGGGATAAGAGAAACCAAAGAAGAATGGTGTCCAGACACCCGAGGAGAGAAGCTCCAAGCTTAAGGACAGGCTGAATTATGTCAAATGCCACTCACATGTCAAGTAGGACAGGATTTGGGGTGGGGATATAATTGTAAAATCCCCAAAAATCTGGCAGTTAGGAAGCACTTCCTGAATAGGAAACAGTACTGATGCCAGGGATTATCAGTAGGGCTCTTTTTCATATAAAAAGTTGCAGCATGAAACAAAATGAAAATCTATCATCTGTTTCTTCTTTTCTGTAAAAGAAAAGAAGATCCTATGTCATTCTTATAATTACCATTGATTAATTCCATTACTAAACTGATGTATCATCAAAAAGTTAGTCTCTGGATAATTATTTAAAAAAGAAAAATGATATTTTTTTATCCATTGGTTCAAATATGAGGCCAAATATGATTGCTAGCACATGAAAAAGGGGCTATTTCTAATATGTAAGGCCTTATTTATTTGAATAAAGAACTATTCCTTCGTTTCTTCATTACTCTGTTAAGTACGCTGGCAGTTTTCTCAGGCAGATCAAAGGATGCAAAGACTGTGCTATAGGTAGGTCGCAGATTTCCAAGAAGGCTTTCTAGAACATAACACTCCTAGCCACATGCCACACACTTTTTCTGAACACCGCAACTCAAGAGTCACTGTAGTGGGTGGGTACTAGGGGCACTCAATTGACCAGGGTTCTTTTTGCAAAGAGGTTCTGAAAGTGAGCCAGCAAATTCTGATTTATCCAACCCTACTCCTATTCACATGAAGGGACCTTTATTTGAATGTTCTTTGCTCTATTGTACTTGATCAATTCAAGCACATGTGCACACACACACACACACACACACACACACCAAACAGCTGAGTTGATAGGAAAATCCATCCACATGGTCTCTCAACCCAAGTCCAGTCATCGTCATCTGATTGCAGATAAATGGGATGTCACTATTAATCATGACTCAATTTCCTTCTCCTTTTCTGTCTTTTTTTCTTTTTTGGATTATGTGAAGATATACAAAACCTAGAGAAGCTCCTGAGAGAAGCTATTATCTATGGTCAGCCTCGAACCCACAGAGCTTGGAAAAAGATTCTCATCCTGGTAGAGGGCATCTACAGGTATGTAATTAGCCATAGGCATTTTACCACCCTCAGCAGGTGATCAATGGGGAAAACCCTTTTCTAGATAAATGAAGAAATTAATTAACTGTGGATATTATGGAGGAACCAAAGACAGAGTTACTTATGACACATTTTGTGACTGAGTTACTCAATATCAGAATGCTCCTTGCCTTCACTCTGTAGTAGATGTTTCAAGGGGTGGCCTCAAACCCCTAACTAGACAGTGCACTCAACCATCAGCTGCCTGCTGAAATTGATCAACTTCAAATTCAATGGTTGGCATCAGAATACAAAAAAAAAACTCTAGAACTGAGAGAGGGAAGATGGCAGTGGGTATATGCTCAGGATCAAGACTTTCTATCCCCTTCTAAACTGAGCAGAAAAATGCTAAGCCATTCATAGTTGTACTTTTATACTGCAGGTTGATTTAAATTGCTTCCTTCTCCATCTAAATCAATTGTCATTGCTAGAATGGAAATTGTGTCCAAGAATTTCTTCTGTTGGGTTCCCTAGTTTATAAGCCAAGGACACACTATTTCCTACCTAAACCAATTCTCAATCAATCCTCTTGTTAGAGAATCCAAAGGAAAGATTTCCTGTGGCATAATGTTAGAGAAGTGAAAGATATTAAAAGTCAGGGAAGCTGTTGGACCTTCCAACCAGGAAGAATGTGGCTGCAAAGGAGACTGGAGACTGGAGAGCGGAAGTAACGTTACCTCTGGTCAGCTAGTCTGATGAGACCCTGAGTGCGCATTGTTTCTGTTACGTGACTGATGTGTTAGTCAGCTTTATGTTGCTATGACCAAAATATCAGACAAGATCAAGTTAGAGAAGGAAAAGTTTATTTGGGGCTCATGGTTTCGGGGGTTCAGTGCATGGTTAGTCAATTTCATTGTTTGGGGCCCAAAAAGAGGCATAACATCATGGTGGAAGGTCAGCAGTAGAGGAAAGCTATTCACCTCAAGCTGGCCAGGAAGCAGAGAGAGAGGAGAGGGGATACAGGAAAGATGAACCCTTCCAGGGTATGACCCAGTGAGCCACCTCCTCCAGGCATGCCCCACCTGCCTTCATTTACCACCCAGTTAATCCATTCAAATCAGAATGGACCCATTAGCTTACAACTCTCACAATCTAATCATTTCACTTCTGAATATTCCTATATTAGCACAGGAGACTTGTGGAGACATCTCAGATCCAAATCAACACAACTGAGTCACAAATAACTGAAGAAATACATTTCTACCCCTTTTGGAAATAAGATGCAAATCCTCCCAAATTTAAAATAATAATGATAATGTATCTTTCATAAATTTTAACTCCAGTAATTACTACCCAATGACTGCCATTCTGGATATTTCCAGTGCTAAGGTGGGGTTGCAAAGAAACATTTTAAATTTCTCACAGCCCACTTTCAGCATCACCTGTCATTTCCTCCTAAGGTCAGCCCCAACAATGTGGCACTCATATGGGACATTTGGGGGGCTCTAAATCAGTGTTCCTCCACTGGGGTGGTTTTGCCCCTGTCCCCATCTGTTGCTACAACTACAATAAGGTACAGCTGGTATCTAAGTGGGGCGAGGCTAGAGATGTTGCTAAGCATTTTGCAATGAACACGACATCTTCCCTCATAACAGAGAATTCTCTAGCCCAAAACGGCAATGATCCCAAGGTTAAAAAACCCTGCTCTAGAATAATTAACCCTTCACTGGCCCTAACCTTGCTACTTTTAAGTATGTGTTGTCATAACCTCAAACATAGATCTTTCACCCTGTGTGATTTGTGCCAGTTGCCAGTCTTTGAAGGAAGCAGACAACCCATATCTAAACATCTGCCATTCAAAGTTGGACCAGTGGGAGTACTTATTGGCTAAGGGAGAACACGCTGGGCATCTCCTTTAACAAGAGCAAACAGAAATCAATTGCAAATAAACAGAATTTGGCTCCACTGCAGAAAAGTTATGTTTTAAACACTTTGACCCTGACTGAAATTAAAAGGACCACCAGCATTTTAGTGTCAAATATTCCAGCAGAACTTGTTAATGGTTATGCTGGGCCTGTGTCCTACCATGATATCAGGAGGACAATCCAGCCAGATGTGGACTTCTGGCTTCAAGCCCATGTGGCACCAAACCACAATTTAGGTTACATTAGCTGCGGTGACTGCTCAGTTATTTATTGCCATGTAACAAATCATCCCAGAGCACAATGATTTACACAGTGATTATATATTTTTCCCCTTCTACTATGGGTCATCTGGACGAACTGGTCAGTTCTGCTCCACGTGGTAGTGGTTGGAGATTCTCCCTGGGACTACATTTATCTGAGAGTTCAGCTGGGACTGGAATATACAAAATTATCTAATTTGCACATCCAACCCTTGGTACTGACTATTGACTGGGGTGCCTTCTCTTACACATAGCTTTTTCTATATATGTTTTCTTACCATTTGGCTGTCTAGCCAGAGCTTCCTTACAACCCAACAGCTGGCTTCCAAAGAAGCAAAAGCAAAGGCTGTCATTGATTTAAGGGATGGTGCCTGAATAGCACAGCACCACTTGTGTCATGCCCTATCGGCCAAATCACATCACAAGGCTCTCATGGATTCCAAGATGGTGAAATGGACCTTACCTCTAGGTGAGAGGATCAGTTTCTGCACGCAAAGATAGGAAAACCTGCAGGAAGCTATTGTTGGAAGCCATCTGCCACAGCATCTCAATCAGCCTGGCATTTATGCAGAGTAAAGTCTTCACTTGACATGGACTTGCCTTTACAACAGGATCCTTTTTATTCTATCTCCACAGGATAGGATGCCCTAAGGGTCTTGTTCATAGACAGGGATCAGGTCACCTCTTAGATAATGCCAATACCACCTGGAACCTCAGTTTCCTCTCCTATAAAATAATGCTAGCCTAAGGAAAGCTCTTGAGCAAATCTCAGTGGGAAAGTTCTCACATAAGGGGGTTCTAATTTGCAACTATCACAAAACATGCAATTCTTTCCCATAGGATTTTCCAAGGTTAGGAACGTAAAATCAATAGTTTACAAAGTATACTTCCACTTTTGAGAGGTGTGTTATTATCTTGTTGACAGCTTCTCAAAGCTTCCTTTGAATTTTAACTTTTAGGGTTTTCTTCTCTTGCTCATAGCCTGCCAACATGGACAAAGCACCCCACTACAAATAGCTCACATAGCAGATGTTTTCCATAATACCAAAAAAGAGCAGTCAGCCAAATCAAAAAGTTCCAGACCAAAAAAAAAAAAGTTCCAGATAGGTATCAAGATAAAAAAGACTAGGTACCAAGACTAAAATGTCAGAAAACTCCACAAAAATAATAATGATGATGATAATTAATGTCACCATCCATAGGTGTTATTTTTATCTATAATATAAAGGAGTCAGGATTTGTAGGCAGGTCTGGGACCTGGGTTCAAATTCTGAGTTTTGCTACCGTTGATTCTGTACCCTCAATGGGGCAATTTTGCAGTTATTAAAATTAGATCATGTAAGTTGGTCCTTGGTAGAGGCCTGGCCCATAGAAAGTCCATAACAAAGAGTGATTGACTTCTTCGTGATATTTGTTTATAATTAATGAATGGGCAACTTGGAAATAATAAACCACGCATGTCGCAAGGCTCTTTGCTCTTCATTCACCCAGAGGGCAGATGTCAGAGAAAGAAATCACACAGATCAAGTGTCTACTCCTTGCTAAATATCTCACATGTGCAATCTAGAATAATCCTCTCAGTATCTCTGAAGTTATTGTGAGGATGAAGACATTGAGGCTCAGAAGCCTAGATAACTTGCCCCAGGACAGAAAAATGAGATGAAGCAGAGCGGGGATTAAAACCCAGGTGGCCTCAGTGGGACAAAGGCTCAATAGATACAGAAAAGTCAACCCATCTGTCCACATCCAAAGAAGTAAACATGGAAACCTAAGGTCACTCATTTCACCTTTATAATTATTCTATCTAGGCCTCAGTTTCTTCATCTGTAAAACAGATGATGTCAAAAGTTCAATAAATCTATGATTTGGGGTTTAAAAGCACAATAGTAGTATTTTAGTATTCTGATATGTATTTTCCTACTACTGTTTTAAAATCAAGTTTCTGTAGTTTTGTGTCTCTCAGAAATTTAGATTTCTTATCAACTCATGGTGGTTGAAAAATCTCAAAATTGGGGTTGGAGATTTAGCTCAGTGGCAGAGCTCTTGCCTAGCACGCTCAAGACCTGGAGTTCCTCAGCCCTAAAAAAAAAAAAAAAAAAGGAAAGAAAAGAAAAGAAAAATCTCAAAATTATTCAAAAACATACTGGATAATGAAAGTATCCCAAATAACCTGGACATAAGCATAGGTGGAGCCCAAACTTTAAAAACAAAAGATATAAAAAAAATCCAGCCCTTCCTCTGCCAAAAAATGCACATATAAACTTACGCTGAAGTCTCAGAAAGCCATCTACACTAAGATTAGCCTAAGTAATCTATTCTGTTTTCCAAAACAGCATAAATTTAAGGATTGAAAATTTCAGTGGTAAATTCTATCCTATATGTCTGTGGTTTAAACACATAAAGACAAAGAATAAAAAAGAGTAGTTATTTTGAATCCTAACCCACATACTCACTCTCTCTCTCTCTCTCTCTCTCTGTTCCCCACCCCCACTTTCTCTTGGGTTATACTTTGTGCCCAGCAAGGTGATTTTTCCACATGAAAATTGGCCGACCAATGGTTTAATTTCCAGTTCTTCTAGTAGATAGTATGGTTTATATGTGGAAGGAAAGGCAATGAGAGGGAGATTTCAAAAGGGAGTCTTGTCATTTAGCTAATCCACTATGTAATAGAAAAGATATAAAGAAATTATTTACTGACTTTCTGAGTTAAGAATAATTCAAGTCCTTTCACAGAGCTTCAAATTAACTGGCAGAATTATCTTTACCTACAGTTGTATTTTAGTTGTTTTTCTTCTATTGAAGTCAAAAGAAATATATAATCTTCTGTTCAGGAAGAAAGAACAAAACACTGTTTTGTTGTTTTTGATACTTTTTGATAATAATTCATGGTAATAAGACAGTCTTTCATGCATGCTCCAGATTTAATATTCCACTTTAAGAAAATGCTCGATTTAAATATGATCATATTGAGAAAATGAAAACTTAGTATAAAAGCTGAGTTCTCCCTAGGACTCTATGTGTGCCCTGCATTAACTCCGGATAGCAGCAGTACTGTAGAGTCATTAATCTTAGAGGAAGAAATATGAACCAGGTGAGCAGACTCCTAACATCAGCTAGACCAGCCTCTAGAAGGATGGTTAATTAGCTGTCGTGAGTGTCTATAAACACTGTTCAACATTAACTGCCCCCTGCCAAATCCAGTCCCAGAACAAAAAATGACTATTTGTGGCATGTCAGGTTTTTAGCATATTTGTGTTACCAACTTACATTTTAAAGATGAGAAGAAAGTTCTAGAATTCCAAAGGACCAAAGCCATTTATTATGTTTGACACCCACAAGGACACCCACATGCCTCATTCCTAGAAGATTCAATGCAGAGCATTGTCAGGGGTTACCAGTTTCTCAAGTTAGACCTCAATGGCAACCACTTCCTCCTACGTTCCTCCTCCCAGGAACAATAACAATTCACTGAGTACTCGTTGTGCACCAAGCCCTTTGCAAGCACGGCTTCTAGTCCTGTTATGAAGACCCCATGAGGAGGGCTCCATCATCATGTTTATTTTACATGGGAAGAAACTGATGCAGAAGCTCTCATATAAGTTACCCAAGTTCCTAGTTAATGACCACAGTCTAAGCTTAGGCTGTCAAAGGTCATCCTTCCTCCTCTTCAGTGGAGACAAAGAGATCAATCAAAGGAAATACTGGAATTAACTCATAAACTTACATAAGAGGAGAAACTGTTTGGTCTTATTTCATTGAAACAAAACTCTGCCATCCAAAGCAACTTTACGAGAAACACAAGTCTTGAGCTCATAATCATCATGCTCTCCCCAACCCACCCATTTTGGTCTGGGTAACTGTGCAACCAGCTGGACTATTGTGATTGAATCAACCTCACACATAAGCTTATTTTTTTTAAAAAATCCACTAAATTTAATCTAATAAACTAATTATAAAGGAGGGAGCAGTTCAACTCTGTTTGATTGAATTGATTAGCCCTTGAACTAAATTGAAGGGTTGCTGGAATTGTTTGACAATCTCCTATGTGGGGTGAGCAGGTTACATCTGTGTGTTTACATAAAGCCCGCCTGTCAGTGCAATCAAACTGTGTGTGGTGTAGACACAGCTTACAAGGTATTCGGAGAACCATGAGAATCAAGCATTCTTTTAAATCCGCTGAGTTCCAAAAAGTGTGAATATAAATTTTAATTTTATTGATTAACTTTATAGTTTTCCCTTTGCTGGAGAATTTAAGTGCTTTTGCAATTTACAGTACTGTGAAAAAATAACACTTAGGTTTAAAGCAAAAGGATTCCTCTGTAACACTGGTCTTCAAAGTGTTGTACCCGACCATTGGTGTCCATTGCTGTAGGTATCTCCTGGGAGCTTATGCACATTCAACACCCACCCTAGACCCACTGAAATCAGAAACTCTGGCGTAGGGATCCAACCATCTGGGTGTTAAACCCTTCAGGGGATTCAGATGCTTACTTGACTTTATTCCATTGCCCTAAAGGAGCAGAAAGAAGGGGCACCCCCAGATGCTTCAAATAAGATTTTGACCTGCAGTGGGTGATGAACAGAGGTTCTAGGAACAGTCCATTAATGTTTTAATTAAAGCCACAATGTCTTAAATACATCTTTGGTGTGTTTATAATTCTGTCTTTTAATCTTTGGCAATCCAAGCACTGAATTTAGGTCAGATGGTCCTGGCCAAACTGGCAACAGCAGGTGAATGAAAGTGAGTCACCATGGAGCAATTTATAACTAGCAGAACACCTCAATCCAAAATGGTCAATCTAGTTACAGTAAAGTAGGCTTTACAAATAATTTGAATTATCAATGGAGTGAGTTAATTTCTAATTTGGGAATTAACTATAACAATTCAAAGTGGTTCAAATCCATTGAACGTAAATCATTTTGTTCAAGTAGCATAGACATGCCAGATCAGCCTTATAAGATTGAGAGGGCTGTCTTAGTCAAATAAGATATGCATTCAGAAGAAAGAAATAACATGTTCCTGTCAACCCTGGCTGGTGTCAGGGCAGGCTGCCTAGGATGATTAGAAGGGAGACTAACAAAGCTTCCCAGGAAAGTGTTTGCTAATTATGAGCACTTCTTCTGCCCTAGCATGGAAGGCTCCATTGTGAATTTGCCACAGATTGTGGCTCTGAAGAAGAAATACAAGGCCTACCTCTACATGGATGAAGCTCACAGTATTGGGGCTGTGGGCCCAACAGGCCGGGGCGTCAGAGAATTCTTTGGAATGGACCCTGATGATGTTGACGTGTACATGGGCACATTCACCAAAAGCTTTGGAGCCTCTGGAGGTTATATAGCTGGAAAAAAGGTAAGGAAGTCACTCTTTGTGGCTTTTTAAAACATGACACCCTGGGAACACAGTCAACAGGGCTTCTCTGAATTCTTGGAAAGTTTTGGTTCAACTCACCATGCCTTGCCTTATCCCTGTGACCAGCTCACAGCCAGCAAAGCTGTGACATCCTCAAGCTCATTCTCCAGTGGTAAAGAGGAACCCAGGATGATCACACATGATAAAAAGAAAATGTTAGCAGGGTGCACAAGGTACAGAAAACCCGAATTCTGCAGTGTAGTATCTGCTGTGTCTTATAGAATGAGTGTCAGTCTTAATGACAAAGAGAGGAGGCCATATTTCATAAAGAGGGAATAATGTACACCAAGCCACAGAAGTGACAATGGATATTATGATAGCAATAAGTAGTTTGATTTTTGTGGCCCAAAAAATAAAGCAGGTAATAGCAACAGTAGGAAATAAATTATTAAAGAAATCAGCCCCCTGAATTTTAAGAGTGTTAATCAACAGAGTGGCAGGATCAGGAACAGACTTTTAAGATACTCTCTGTGTACAGGTAAGTCTTTTATCCATGTTGTCAGATAAGTGATACGTCAAATTTTGTCATTCTCTAACATCTTATCTATATGACTAAAAAGTTCTGATCTGATGAGATTAGACTCTTAAATCAGTTCTATAGTACTGTCATTCTAGCGCCCATATGTCACCAAGGTGTTTGTAAGCATACAACAAATTTTTGAAAGAAATTTTCAGAGGAGAGGGAGGAGAAGGAGGGAAAAAATCAAATAATTTAAACTTGGGAGGAGGGATCAGGAAGCCAATTGTCAGCCCCTTTATACGCAGCCTTATCCACGTCCCGACAGTCACCTCATACAAGCTATATCTGTCCCAAACAGACTGTGTAACTGTGGAGTTGGCTCTACCTCACATGCATGGCATAGCAGGTCCCACAAGTGCATGCAGTTGACATCAAAAACTTGTCTAAAATTCCCAGTTCCTTTCTCATTGTGACCAGCACAAACTCAAGTTCCATCTCCTGGTGGGAAGAGCAAAAATCAATCCTGTCATTCGAAGTCTGTGATTTAAAAACAACATATTTTATTTTGGCCACTTGCTCTGCCATGAGATGTGCAGATGTTTTGAAATGTTCATAGTTTCAAGTGGTCTTTTACCCTCCAAAAAGTACCACTTCTTCCGGACTCAGCACATTGTTTTTCATCCTTCCAATAATGGCCCTTGGGAATTCACGGTGTAATGCTAAAAATACAGGGCATGCCCAGGCTCTGGTGAAGGATTAAATATTCCCTTCCTAACTGTCACACCAGTGGGATCAGAAGGTCTCAGATTTAGGATCTCCCTTATCCAGGTTA
>PVKS010030478.1:0-24335 GCA_004027875.1 Aplodontia rufa
ATCACCATGGCTAATAATTCTACCACTGAATTATAGCTTGACGTCACCTCACATCTCCATCTCTAGCTACCGCCATTTTTCAGATCGACTTCATCTCCCGCTGGACTATGGTGAAGAACTGCCCTTTCGGCCTCCATGCTAGACTTTCTCAATGCATTTTCTACACAGAAGCCAAAGTATCTCTTTAAAATGTAAATCTGATTATGTCTCCTTCATTTAAAATTCTTCAGTGCTTCTTACCCTTTATAGAATAAAATTCAAAATCCCCCACCTGACCTACAATACCTTGCATAATTTGGTTCCTGTCTCTCTGACCCAATCCCCTACACTGTCTCCCTTACTTCCTGTGCTCCAGCCACACTGAATATCTGTTTCCACTACACTCCATGATCTCATGCTTATCTGTGCCCCTCCGCTCCATTCTCAGCACCTTAGCAATGCTTGCCTCGTAGTTTCCATTAATATTTATTGAATGTGTAAAGGAATGAATGGGTTTTCAGGATCATAACCTTTATGACGAGAGAAGAGTTGAATCACTTATGATCCTTTTAGCTGCAAGTAATGGAGGATCCAGCTAGCGGAGGTCTAAACAATAAAGAATGTTATCATACCACACAGCCAGAAGCCCAAGGATAAGGCAGCTTTGGGTCACTTATTTCAGCTACATAACATCCTCAGGCCTCCAGGATCTCCCCTTCTTTCTGCTCAGTGATTCTTAGCATGCAGCACCTCCCCTTACAGTCACAAGATGCCTATACCAGAGGCATCACAGATAGATAACAAGAGGCAGCTAGTGGCAGGTTGTTCACTTCATGCAACTCTTTTTATTCAAGAGAAAGGCCTTTCTCAGAACTCCTCAGCAGAATTACCTTGAGTCCTGCAGACCAAGAGTGAGTTCTGCACCCCACCCATCCCTAATGAGCTCACAGCTGGCTTAGGTGATTTATGGCCTAGAGCTGGGAGGAGTGCACTCTTTAGCAGTCAAAGAAAAACAAAGAAGCCGGAAAAAAATTACAGGATGGAGAGAAATGAGAAAAGAGACTGACAAGGAAAAGGCTGGTGGGCAATGTCCGCCACATCAACACCTTTGCTATGCTCTGAATATGGATAGCGCCCCCCACAGGCCCATGTGTTAAAGGTTTGGTTCCCAGGTGGTGCTACTGGGAGGTGATGGGATTTGGGGGTTTGGGACTATGGGAAGTCCTTAGGTTATTGGGGTAGAGGCTGGCCTTCCAAGGGGATTATGCAGCCCCAGGCTCCCGGTCTTTCTCAGCTTCCTGGCTCATAACAAGAGGAGTTGCTCAATCGCGCCCTCCTTGCCATTGCTGTCTGGCAACCTCATCAGAAGCCTGAAGCAATGCAGCCACCAGATCTGGGCGCTAAATGAAACTTTGCTCTTTATAAGCGTATTTCCTCAGGTATGACAACGCGGTAAAGTAAAGCCAACCAATACCACCACCACCACCACCATCATCATCATCAACAATCAATCATCATCGAAGAAATGCTATTGGTCAAACTTCATTTCTCGAGTTATTAGGGCTTGGGTCTATTAAAATAAAAACAAGTTTAATTCTAAAAACATTTATTGAGAGAGCAGGATTTTTAAGAGTATATGTTTTGGTTACCCATGACCTACTTCAACCAAAGCTTTTTCTGTTTAGTGTGTTGAGACTCCCACATAATATATCATAATATATCATTTGAGAAAAGAGTTCTGTGGCTACAACTAAAATTTTTGATCCAGTTTGTCTGTTTTTTTTAATTAGAGCTTTATAGTTATACATAGAGGTTGGGTTCATACTGACAATCTGATATTCTTGAAATGACAAGTTGAGTGAGTCCTAGTGTAAGTCACATATTGGCCAAATATCCTGGTAAAGCAGGTTTGTACAAGAACTCAAGTCCCAGAGCAAGCAATATGCCAGACTCAGGACCAATAATCAAAATCAATACCTGGTAATAGCCTACATCAGCCCAAATTTGTAGGATGGTCCCTGTTACATTTCCAGGTGATCTTAACACTGGATCAAAGGGGAGTGGTGAGCATTGAGATGAACATGTATCGCCATCACTTCTTTCCCTAGCTTCAGATTTTAACTTGCAATCACCAACTGATCTTCTCCAACCAAGCAGCCTACAAACACCCAACATTCACAGTCTAAAAATTACACCCAGAACGTATAGACCCCTACTCCACCCATGCTTGTTCTTCCTCTGGAACTCCCAACAGCATTAAAATCAGGTACATCCAGACAGGCATGTCATTGTGCAGCCCTCTCTTTTTCTACCTGCACATCAAAAGTTGCCAATATCGTCACTTCCACTACCCAAATTTCTCTTACATCAATTCCTTTCCACACTATCTCTTGCACACTACTCTCATCACTGCTTGTCTAACATTTCGTAATAAATCCTTTGGCAGTATATCTGCCCATATAATCCATCCTTCATCCTATAACCACAGTGATATTTCTAAAATAAATATGAAAAGTTATTTTCTATCTTTAAAGTTTTTTCCTGAGCTTCAAGATAAAGTTCAAATCCTCAGAGCACCCTGCAAGCCTTATCATGATTTGGTTCTCACTTCCTCTCCAGTCTAAACTCTCAGCCTTCCCTTCTTATTGGGAGAGGTAGCCTTACTTATTGATTTGGAGCAGAGGATTAGTCAGACTGCCCAAGCATGACTCTTGGCTCAATCTCTTACTGAGTTACCTAAACAACTCGTTTAACCTCTCTGTGCCTTTGACTTCCAGTTGGTAAAATGGAGATAACAAAATTCTCCCCCAATTAAGTGAGGCAAGATATGTAGAATATGTGGTAGGGTGCCTGGCACACAGTGCTCAATTATAGTTACCATCGTTAACTTTAAAATTATCAAATGTCTCTAAACTTGATGTTTTTGATCCTATCCCTTCTTCATCTTCCTTGGATTCCCTTCTGTTTTGTTCCAGGTAACTTCTACTGGACTCTTAAAACTTCAGGAACAAATTATTGAGCCTGTGAACCCATTCAATTTTTTAAAAGACTTATGGAAAACTTATTTCAGATTAGTAAAACATTGTAAGGAACTCTTTGTCATTCTTTTATTCATTCATTTATTAAGCACCTATTACAGGGACAACACTAAGGGAAGGAAAAACAAAGATTATTAATGCAAGAGTTCACCATCTAAATTCTAGAGCAGAGCTATCCAAAGACCTCCTGTGATTACAAAGACTTTGTATCTTCTCTAACCAATATGGTAGCCACCACCTAGATGTGACTCTGGAGAATTTCAACTAAGACTCATGCAACTGATGAAATGAATATTCAGCCAGTGGCCACCTTATTGAACAGGGAAGTCTAAATCAACATATAAATAAATATTTACCAGGTCATGGAGGTAAAAGAAATTAAAAATAAGTAGAAAATAGATATGAAGGAAGGAAATAGAGCTTTAATTCAGAATTTCCACGTAATTTTTTCCAGGCCTGTCATTCCCAAATTCCTAGGAAATCTATAGTTCTACTTATGCACTGTTGATTAACTCCCCAATAAATAGATTAAGTAAAAAGAGATATGATATTTTGAGAAATCTATAATTTAAGGTACTTTCCAGCACTATCTACAGGTCAGATAATGAAGACCACATCAGCCTAAGAATTCAGAGATTGACCAGAGCACTGGAAACTGTCTTGAGCCTGCCAGACTGATACCATTCCTACATTCCTTCCCCATATCCCCTCCTCACCAAGTTTCCTTTAAGGAAGAGATGGGAACCCCAAAACAGCATCTCTAACTCTCAAGATGGCCCTCATTCTCCCTTGAACGTGTATGCCTTGCTTTTACCCGTAGACATCTCTCTTTTTGAGATTCCTGGCATTATCCCTTGAATACATGCCTACTTTCCAAATAAACCTCTGTCTATGGCATGCACTAAAATCGCTTTTTCCGTTACATAAGCAAAGGAACCCACTGGTTCTGAGTCAAGTTCCCCACTCTCTCCAGGAACTCCCAGGACCCTTCTTCAGAGACGCCTCTTCTCTGGCTACATCACAAGGACCATGTGTAAGGTAACATTGGAACGCAGAGGAAAGAGTGGCTGCAATGGTTGAGAAAGGCGTAAAACATCTGATCATGAAAAAGCAGTCAGTTCTAGCATTGTGGGTAAGAGTGGCACAGCGAACTGAACTCCTCCAGCTCAGGTAGAATATAAAAACGTGGTTGGTAACTCAGAGAACTTCACAATGCCCTCAAAACTGGAACTCTGCATCACCAAATGCTTTCTTTTAGTATGTTTGTTTTTTATCCTCAATGGTACTGAAGGGGTACGATTTGGAGAGAATGAAGAGGAATGAACAAAGGTGAGTGAACAATGGGCTACATAATAATGTGAAATATTTATTTTTAGAGAAGTAGCCTCACAAATTATAATGTAGCTGTGAATCTTCTTCCAACGTCTAGGTTTACGTCATACTTTATCATCTCTGAAAATTTGTATTGTTCTCAGAAGGTGAATGAGTGTTTGAGAAAGAGCACAAGAGCATGAGAAGGAGAGAGAAGAAGCAATCAATCATTCAACAAGGGACATAAAGGGCGTCTGCCCTTTGCTATAAGGAGACCTGAAAATGTAGAAATTCTGAAACCACAGAGGTTGGAAGGACTTGTGGGGGCCACCTAGAATGCTGTAAATAGAGATTATGAGTGATTCTGGTGAGGTCCCAGAAGACAAGGGGACCAGGAAGGAGCTAAAATGTCTTAGAGATTAGCTAAGTGGTTGTGAGCAGAATGCTGATAGAAATGAGGTATATTCTACGCAAAGTTGGGGGAAAGGTCGTCCTTGTTATAAAGTAAGAAAGAACTTGGCTGAACTCTGTGCATACCCTGGAGCTTTGTGGAAAGCCAAATTTAAAGCAATGACCAGGGATATCTGGTAGAGGAAAGATGTAAACAAAGCTTTCAGACTGCTGCCTGGATACTTTAAACTGCATTCAGTAGAATTCAGGAGCAAAGCCACGACCTAAAGTCACCATATATAATTTAAAGGGAAGACCAGGAAAGATTTGGGAAAGTCTCAACCTGCCTATGAAGAGAGTGGGGAAAAAGAGCTTATTGAGGAGAGGAGGGTTCTGTTTGCTAAACAGATGAGCACAAATAAAAGGAAGGCAGGTACTAATCATCAAGACAAGGGGGAAAGGCACTGAGGGCAGCTCAGAAATCTGTGAGGCTTCTCTTCCCATCACAAGCCCAGAGGCCTAGAGGGACAGACTCCTTTCAACAAATGGGTCCCAAGAAATTAAAAACAAAAAAGTTTTAAAAAGAAAAGGAAAGAAAATGAGTGGGCCCCAGGTACTTTCTCTGGGGTCAATGGCCAGGGCTACATGGGGATGTTGTCCCTGCTTTCCAGAAAAAGCAGCTGCTGCAGCCATGATTCAAGTGGGCCCAGGCTCGGCTCGTGCCCTTCTGAAAAGAGCAAGCAGCCAGCCTGGTGGCCCCATGTGGTAGAAATCGCACAGACACAGAGCACATGAGCTGTGCGGCCATGGTGGCTTCTGCGCAGTTCCAGATGAAAGCCTGGGACGGGGCAGGGGCCTGATGCAGGGACAGAGTCATTACCCGGATTCTCCACTGCAGTACTTCATGGAGCTACAAGAGTGGGGCTGTCACTCAAGACCCCCAGAACGGTGGAGCCTCCAGCAGAGTGTGATGCCAGCTTTAAAAGGTCACAAAGACCAGCATGCCATCTGAGAAGCAGCTACAGAGGCCACAACCAGGAAAGCTACGGGGTGAAGGCAAACTGAGGCCTTGGGGACTCATTCCCCCAAGGTAGGAGTGTAGGGACATCAAGATGGTGGAGGCAGGGTACAAGAAGAACGTGTGCTGGAGTACAAGACGATGAGGCATCACGTCCCTGTTTAGGATAGGACCTGTAACTATGGCAACTCCACCATATTACGTGAAATAGAGTAACCAACAGGAGAAACAGGGGCAAGGTGTTCAACCCGGTCCATGCAGAGAGAACAGGGCACAGCTCAGCGTATAAGGCAAGACTTTCCCGGACACCGAGGCCTAGAGTCCCTCTGTCACCTCGCTCACTCTACTCCACTCTACAGAGGGCTCCTTTCACTTTCAGTAAATCCATGGTCTGCCTGTTACTTCTGTGTGTCATGCTCAGTTCTTTGTTTGGGATGCCAAAAACCTGAACCCCAACTGGATACCCCACCAGTAGGTCCCCTGCCGCAATGTGCACAGGAAACCAGAACTGGAGGCTTAAGTTTCAATGTCTGCCTTGCTAGGTTTCAGTCTTGCTCTGGGCCTGTTGCTCCCCATACACCTCTATTTTGCAATGGGGATGTTTATCCTATCCTTATCCCAGCAATGTATCTTAGAACAAGATATAGGCTCTTCAAAGTAAAGAGTTTGCTTTGAGCCTCAGGTTGCGTCTTTGGACTTGGACTTTTGAGCAACGCTGGAACAAATTAAGACTTCGGGGCTGTTGGGGCTGCAACGATTGTACTGTGCATTGTGAGAAGGGTGTGAACCTTGGGAGTACACAATGCTTTGGTTTAGATATGGCTTGAGTCGTCCCTCAAAGGCTCACATGCTAGAAGTTTGACAGCCCCTACAGAGGTAGTGAGGGGGTATAACCTTTAAGAAGGGCTTCTAGAGGATGGTTATTAGGTCATAAGGGCACTGTCCTTGTCCTCAGAGGGATTAATGCTGGTCTCATGGAGTAAGTAGTTCTTGTAAGACTTGAGTGTTACAGAATAGAGCCACACCATATACTTGGTCACTTCTAAATGCAATCCATTCCCTTTCCACCATATTGTGACATAGTTAGGGGGCCCTTCTGGAATGCCAGCACCATGCTGTTTGGACCCTGCCCTCCCACTCCCTGTGACCAGAATCATGAACCAAATAAACCTTTGTATTTTGTGAAGTCCCAGTCCCTGATATTTCATTATAGTAATAGTTACTGGACTAATACAGAAGAAAGACCCAGGGAAGCAGTGATATACAATGAATACAGAAGGAGGAAGCCCAAAACTCTCCTCCAACACATACACACACACACACACTCACACACTTACACACTCTCATTCACACACAAACACACACACTCACAATACACTCACACACACTCACATTCACACACAAACACACACACTCACATTCACAATTACTTAAATGCCCACTGGAGGATTATGATCCTCAAGGAGAGAAAAAAAAATGCTGATACTCTATTTTAATAACAGTAAGAAATACACTTCCATGAATTTGAAACTCATGTAATATCTGAGAACTAAATCCATACACTGTAATACCTACTTGAAGAAAAATGCCGATCCGAATTACTAAAAAATCTAAATCACGGCTAATAGTGAAGGATATGCAATCACATTGCTTCCTAATAAGTTAAACACACCTACCATCTGACATAGCTCTGCCAAGGGAGATCTACAAGAGCTTCCTTAAAGGTTAACTTAGTCGTGACACTGACGAAAGCATTTACACACTTTCTGCTAAGGCACTTAGAGATGTACTCTTGCTTCTTATTTGACTACTCATTTAGTAGTCTTTGTTCTTCATAAATGATATACAGGTAAACCAGTATTTGTTCAAATGTTCACAGTGGGGGCTGGAGTGGTGGCTCAGCAGTTACAGCATCAGCCTGGCATGCACAAGTACACAGGTTCAAATCCCAGCACCCATGTACACAACGAAGTGTCTGAGCAACAAAAGCCACATGAAAAACTAAATAAAATTGATTTTCTCTTTCTCTCTTTCACTGTCCCTTCTCTCTTTTAAAAAAAAAAATGTACACAGTGGTAGAGTCCCCGTGAGTGAGATTTTTCTCTGTCTTAAAAACACCACCAGCTTAGTGGCCAACAATGTGGTGGGCTGACAGGAAAAACTGATTTGGAAAAATTATTTTAGAGAGCTGGTGGACCATGTCCAGTTGTCCACGTTCTAAAGAATACTGCTGCCTTTTTTATATTCAAAATAGCTAAAATTTTCAGCTTTTTGGATTCATTTTCCTGAGATTCATCAATCTTGGAAAAGCTGTAGCAAACCATTCACCGAAGTAAAGTTGTAGTCAAATGAGGTGGGTGGAGTGCAAGTCTGCCTGTCTGTTCAACAGGGTACTTGCAGGCATAATTGAGGGGAAGTTCTCCCAGTAAGTAGTGGGAGAAAGGAGGAGTTGGGAGTGACTGGGTGTGATATCCAAAAAGCTGCATGGGAGATCAAGTAGCATCTATCAACTATCTGTTCTCTAAAGAATTAAATGAGAGCACTAGATTTAAGAAAACCGCACCGAAAGTAAATAATTAGAGACTAAGAGACAGGAAGAAGTTAGAAGCAGTGTCTAGCGAGGCTGGGTTGACCAATAGTTCTCTAGCTGTGATTCTGACTTGAATTTTGGTTGGTTTGGTCAATGTTAAGAAGTAAGACAAACACAAAACAATTAAAATGTAAGTTGAAACTTCACTAGTTCATCAGCGATGTGAATTACTTCTTTGCTGAACCAGATAATAGCTTCCTAATACTAGAAAAGCATTTTCTCATTTTTTGTGCTATGTTATGCACAAAAAAAACAGCTAAAGAGACCTCGCATTTGTGTTGAACCCACATTATTAGCATTTTCTCCATCACCTTCTTAGGTTGAGATAGACAATCAACAGAACAATAACTCAAGCATCACACTGTAGTGTTTGCTAATTCCCATGGTCTCAGGATTTCTATCCCTACTCATGGCCCATTCCAGTTGTCAACACTGAAGGCAGAATTGGGAGGAGATGAGCAGTAGCAAGGTTCTCCGGACACAGACAGCTCCCCTGCTGATAAAGATGCTTGTGGGCCAGGACAAAAGACTAGATCAGACCAGAGCTTCTGAGCCCTGCTCCCAGGCATGAGAGAAGGAAGGCCATGATTCATCAAAGCAGGGAATCTTGAGAGACTATAATAAAGATGAGTCAGATCCCCTCTGAGTTCTCGGCTCTGAGACTCCCTTCTTCTGGAGAAGTCTTTTTCTTTCAAGCCTTTCTTAAATAAACTCTATTTGCTCCACTTGCCTCGGTGTTCCTCAGTTTCACTCTTCGACTCTGAGAGGACACAAACCCAACATCCACAAAACTGGCATCACCACTATACAATTTTCACCATACAGATAAACATGAATAACCTCAAGAACAGAGACAATATAGACAGGAATAAGGACAAAGTGATCCATTTTGTGTGTTTATTTCCTTTGTTTTAAATATACAGTAATGCATCACTTAATGATGGGGACACAGACTGAGAAGTGTATCATCAGACAATTTCAGTGTTGTGGAAACATCACAGAGTGTCCTAGCACAAAGAAAGATGGCAACAACAGCATTAGGTGATGTAATCGATGGTACTACCATTGTATATGTGGTTCACCATTGATCAAAATGTCATTAGGCTGGGCAGGACTGCAATTTATTTCAGTGTCAGCTTACATAGTTTAGTTTATAATGATGGCTATGTTTTGCAAATGGCTTTACAAAGTATCAAAACTTGCCAGGTGTGGTGGCACACACTTGTAATCCCAGAGGCTTGCAGGTCTGAGGCAGGAGGATTGCAAGTTCAAAGCCAGCCTTAACAACTTAGCAAGTCCCTAAGCAACTTAGCAAGACCCTGTCTCAAAGTAAATAGAGCTGGGGATGTGGTTCAGTGGTTAAATGCCCCTGGGTTCAATCCCCATTGAAAAGAAAAAAAAAAGAATTACCAAAACTTTTAAAAACCAACTCTTGGGACCAGTAGTGCTATCTCCAGCACACCACTGCCCCAGCTGTCTCTTAAATATATAAAATATTATCCTTACCAATAGAACCATGTAATCTATTTGTATCCTTCACCATATGAATACAAATGAGCTTCAGAGACCTCAGAAAACAGGGAATTGTAGGAAAGAGACACAAGACCTACCCAAAAAATGATAGAGAAAAATTTTTAATTATAAAAGGAAATTTATTTCAAAGGCAAAATGGAACATCTGCATTTAAACAAGGTGATTAAAAAGGTGTCTTGCAAAAGACAAAAAAAAATCCATGGCACAAAGTTTTTCATTCCGTTTTGAAGCAAACAGACAAACACAAAACAAAACCTAAGTTGTAATCAGGAAAGGGAAGAGGAACAATGAAGGGCTAAGGGGAGGGAACATACTCAACTCAGTACCAAACTCAAGAAAGTCACTCTGCCCAGCTTTGAGTTTACAAATATGCTTGAAAAGAAAGTGGAACACTTATATTTAATGTCCAAATTTATACAGCAATAGTATAGTTTCCATCCTTGAAATGGCTTTAAGCCCCTGGCTGATCTGTGTCCAAAGTCCAGACAAGTGGGTCACAGTTTTCAAGTGGCAATCCCAGGTGCCTGTCTGTTCTGATTCCAACGGAGCTTAGGTTCAGCTCCACCTTTGAAATGGATAGATTTTTGCCACTGCTTCACAGGTGAGCTGACCAGCTTCTTACACCCACCTGTATCATTCTAGCCTTTTAAAAATACTTTCTCCAAGTATATGTGCAGTGATTCTAACAAAGGACCTTTACTTTTTTCTTAGTGTAAAGGTAATGATAACAAAGACACCTGCCTTGGCTTCACAGACTATCCCTCAAAAACACATCAGACTACTAGAAATGTCATTCTGGCATTTGATTTGCATAAAACGATTGGGCAGGGAAGATTAATTGTGGAACAAAAATGTTTACATCATTCAAATGCATAACAGAGTCTATGCTACCAAAACTGCCCGTGACTTTAGACACTCCACAAATCCCCCCATCTGTTGTTTTAACCTAAACATTCTGTTAGCTAACTTACACAATAATTTTGTTAATAACTTGAGAAGTTAAATCTTGTAAGTGGGGAGAGCAAACCAAGAGAGCACACTTACTTATTGGCACTGTGTCTTCCAGTCACATTTCCTGGGTGGCCCTGGTTATTAAATCTCCAAATACTAAATTACACCATCCCATCCTATGAAAATCTATATGCACATCACATTTGACTGTATTTCACCAACAAGAATCTCCAAATTTTATCTTTGAATATATAGCCTTTGTTTTTAGTTTTAAATAACAATAATCATGTAAGTGCAACTGACTCAAAATTCCTCTCTACTGGAAGTAAACACTACATAACAAGTCAATAGTAGATTCAGCCTCAAAGGGAAAATCACCACGTCAAAGACACCCGATCCTGCAATTTAAAATATGTACTTGCTGTGTACTTAAGTGTCACAGCGTCTATATACACATACACATGCTTGCTTCATTTCAAATAATCAGATTCCAAGTTCAAAAATTGCATCTCAATACGTGAAGAAGAGGAAAGTAAGCAGTGCAAAGCAACTTCCTTCCTCCTCAAGGTGTGTTGTCATTTCCACGCTTTAAGAACGCTGGAAAGTATCTGGTGTTCATGACACATGTGAACGCTACACCGTTGCCTAGCAGCTTTATTAAAAGGAAAAAAAAAACACTGAAAATGTTCAAGATTGCCCGTTCCTCCTGCAGAGAATCCTAACAACCAAACACAGGACCAGGTGCAGAACACTGAGCACGTAGAAGAATGCACAGAGGACGCTGTCAGTCACCCCAGTCCCGGCTCGCTTCAGAAACAAGAATGCCACCTGCCCAGTCAATCCCCCCTATGCTTTCTTGCTAAGAGAACTGTAGTATCGGAACACCTGCATGCCCAGCTAACTACTGTGCTTTCCAGCCTCCTCTTAGGCATGGTTATGTGACAACCAGAGCTGATGGGAACTAGGTAAAAGTCACGAGGGGGGAGTTCCAAGAAGGTTCTCTAAAAGGATTCACTCCACGGGCACGTGGGACTTGTTCCTTGGTCTTTTATTTTTTTTTTTTTTTCTAAGAGAGAGGGACAGTGAGAGAGAGAGAAAGAAAGAATCGATTTTATTTCGTTTTTCATCTGGTTTCATTGCTCCAACATTTCCTTGTGTACATGTGCTGGGGTTCGAACTTGGGTCCCCATGCATGCCAGGCAAGTGCCATAACTGCTGAGCCACTTCTCCAGCCCCTTGTTCTTTGATCTTTAATTCTCTCTGGAATTCAAAGTCAAGGCCCTAAGACCTAACGTCTGATAACCCATGCCTGACACATTTAAGCAGAAAGACAAAGCCTGGTCCCTTATCACATCATAGAACCACCCACAACCCTACAGTACCCATTTCCACTTTCATAAGAAATAAAACAAGCAATAGTAACAAAAGTAATTAGTGGAAACCACTCTGACCTGGATTTCCTGCCACATGCAGCTTTAAAAAAACTAATTAATAAGAGATCAACATGCAATGACCGGCAAAGATTGTGAAAATGAGAATCTGATTAAGCTCAGCCTGTGGCAACACTGTTCCAGTATGAAGCACGTCCGGCTAAGAGTCCTTCCAGAACTCTCACAAAACCCCCCACTAAACATTTACATGAACCAGAGAGAGGCAACCAGGGCCAACTGTTCTTGTGTTGCAATGATTTGTGAGGAACTTCAGTGGCCTGAACGGCAGCTGGGGTAAGAGTGAGGAATGACTGGTGTCTCGTACGCCCTGGAATGCCAAAAGCCAAAGAGGGTAGAGAGCTCTCATCCCTCTGCCACCACCAGCCAGTGCTCTCTTATTTCCAGCTGAACAATCAAATTGGATGATAAAAATCCAACTAAAATGAGCATCATAGTGCAGGCAGAATAATTCAGGGGTTGGAACCATGTTATGAGGTCTCATTTCCTCTTTTTTTTTTTACTCTGCGTTTTCTTATGTTGGTTGAATGGATCTCAAGCTTCCTGTGGTGGTCCTCAAGGTCTTATTGGTCTGCTTGGGTCACATCTGATCTTTGAATGAATCACTGCACTGCTTTGGCCAGGCGAAAGCCACCTGCCTCTTCCCTGGTCAAAAAAGCACAGGACCACATGGAACAGCAGCATTTACTGCCAGGTTGCACCAGCAGGGACAGGAGCAACACAGGAAGCAGTGCCTTAACCGCTGTCTCTGTGGATCTAATTTTCTAGGAAAGCACCACTTTGGGCCAAACGTGCTCTAGTGAAAGTGTGGATCCCTGTTCCCACTTCCTATCAGCCCTGGAAAACAGAGAAGGATGTTCTCTCAAAGATAAATTGAATCTGACACCAAAAAAGAGGTCAGGAAGGCAGCACAGGGCATGGTCAAGTAACATCGCATAGACAAATGTATTTTTGAAGACCTGTGCTCTTTCCCAGGTCAGAAATTCAGAGGTTCCACCAGCAGAAAACTGAGTCCCTCTCCCTTCACAGCCATGTAGTCTGAGACGCCACTCCCTGCATTGCTCAAACGGTGCCACATCTCTTTCCGCATGTAGCAGGCTACTACTTCAAGGAAAGAACTAAGCAGGCGGGGGAAAGGAGCAGCAGGCAGTATTTCATCCTGAGAGGCAAAACCTGGAAGGGAGGAACCTGGATGAAGTCGTTGGGGGTGATCATTCCTCACGCGCTGAAAGTTCCACGGGGCCAGTGGAGATGCAGGAAGATCCCCTCCACCAGGCCAGGCCACACCACAGCAATGCCTATCAGACCCAAGAACCAAAGTGGGGGCACTTCCTGTCAAAAGCAAGAGGAGGGTGGCATATTTATCAGGTAAATAGAAACAAAAGGTAAGCCAGGGACACACACCAATTACAGACAAGACTTAAATAGCACGAAGAGAGGAATTTATGCTGACAAATGGACCAAACCTCCATGTTTTTATAAGCCAACTATATACAACAAAAAGTATTATGAATAAAAAGGAACTGGATTAAAAAGATTACTACCAAAAGTAAAATCACTACATATCAAAACTTATAAGCAATACAGTGTTACCAGAATAGAGGGCTGGTTTAGTCATTTATTCCATGAATGACAGGCTTTTAAACTTCCCCAGGATAGACCTCTTAAAATCGGTTTTCTCTTCCTCTTTCTATTATCTCTACCAAGTCTTTGTCCCACTGTACTCTTTATTTTTTCTTTATTGAGCCCTAGGCTACATTCTACTTGACACCTGTGTCATCATTTAATACGCTATCTCACTGATCTATTGTTTTGACTTGAAGACATTTGTTTTAAAGGAGAATTGACAGATAAGAAAATATCAAACAAGGGTAAAATATGGAAAGGTCCGTGACCTTGGAGATAGAGGGCAGGACTGAGACAAGCAGCGGAGGCCGGTGTGTGGGTGTCAGTGTTTGCTAGCATTGCTTTAACAAATCACCGTGAGCTGGAGGCTTAAACCACAGAAATAGATTGCCCCACAGTTCTAAGAGCCAGAAGCAAAGGTTTTGGCAGAGTTGGTTCTATCTTTTTTAAGAGGGAGAAAGTGAGAGTTAATTTTTTATCTGGTTTTTGTTTTTCCTTTATTTATTTGTGTATGAAGTTCTGGGGATCAAACCTAATTCCTCACACATGTCAAGCAAGTGCATGACCACTGAGCCACCTCTCCAGCCTAGGGTTAGGTCTTTCTGAGGGCTGGGAGGGCTTCTCTCCTTGGCTTATACATGGCTGGCTTTTCCTTGTGTTTTCACATCTTCTTGTTGTGTGTGACTAAAAGAGCTGGCAAAAACTATTTTAGGAGGAAAAGTTTATTTTGGGGCTCATGGTTTCAAAGGTCTTAGTCCATTGACACTTGACTCCATTCCTTAGGGCTCGAGGTGAGGCTGAACATCATGATCGAAGAGTGTGGCAAAGGGAAGTGGGTCAAGGAATGGCTCCAGAAAGCAGAGAGAGACTCCACACCAGATAAAAATACATATCCCAAAGGCACGCTCCCAACGAGCTACCTCCTCCAGCCACGCCCTACCCACCATCAATCACCACTCAATTCTATCAGAGGATTAATTCACTGCTTGTGTTAAGGATCTCATAACCCAATCATTTCATCTCTGAGCCTTTTTGTATTGTCTCACACATGAGCTTCTAGGGGACACATAGTGCCTAAACCATAACACCCTGTGTCCCTGTGCATTCAAATTTATCATTTTTATAAGGACACCAGTCATATTGGACTTACACCTACCCTAATGACCTCGTTTAAATTTAATTACCTAAGAAAGAACCTATATCTCCAAATAAGGTCAAGCTTTGAGGTACTGAAGACTAGGATTACAGCAAATTTTCTTTCTTTCTTTCTATTCTGTTTTTTTGGATGGAGAGATATCTCAGGGGAATATAATGCAGCCCATAAACAGAAGGGATGAATCATTGTGAGAATGAACAAGAGTAGCATTGGTGCTTCCTGCACACCACTGCCAACACCATGATATTGTACTTCCGGTTTCCAGAACCATGGGGCAATATATTTCTGTTGTTTGAACCACTAGTTTGTGGTTCTTGGTTAATAATCCACTTACAATCACCACAATTTAAGACAGACCTCCATGGTTTTGCATTATCATCCCTCAATCCAGACCACCCATCTCTCCTCTCAAATAACCCTATATCAACTAATTTATATTTTCCAACATATGTTGAACTTTTTGTCACTTATACTTCACCTCTTTTTAATGTAACAGAAGCAAAAGCATCACCCATGTGCATAAGAGTAGTTTATATCATTTCACATCGAACCCCTGAATAGCCACAATCTTTACAAATGGAGCCACTAAGTCCCTCCGACTCTGAGACCCATTTTGGTCCTACATGGGGACTATAGCAGTCTAGCCTCCAGTTTTATAGCTAGTTCCACTCATGGGAAACTTTGGTTTTTCAATAACTGATTTCCTGCCTTGAGATACAGATTGGATTCCTCCACTGTGTCCTCACTATTCTTTAATTCAGTTCCAAACTTAGTCTAGAACCTCAAGGTCACATTCTTGTTTTTTCCCTTGAACAGAAAGATTTACAATGTTTTAATTCTCTACCTGCTATATCAAGCTAGCCAAGAAATAATATTCTTACCCCTGTACTTATTCTCCTTAGAATCGGGTCATTGATATAGTTGCCAAAGCTTTATACTATTGCATGGCTGCCGATCCCCTTGAAACTCTACATATTATTGGTCCTGTCCCCACTTGGATATCATAGTACTTGTATGTGGAAGGCATAAAAAACAATCTGTTGCTGTTTGAATTGATATTAGCTTCTGTTAGATCTTGAGTATTTATTAATGTCATTTCTTTCCCATCAGACAAAGGACCAATATGCCAACATACACCCTTCTTCAGACACAATTTACTGCCTACCCATCCCTGGAAAGTCTTTCTTTCCTCCCACATACAAATTGGAATGGCAAATCTTTCTAGACTCTATTTCAGTCTTGTTTAGACTAGGATTCAGACCAAGTCATCTCAGCCCTGTTTAGACACTGGACCCATCACACAAAGTACGGTTTTATTTTATGAAACAATAGAAATTCCTCTGTCCTAAAACAAAGAAATGATCAAACATCTACCATGTAATCTTAATATTGCCTTCTCTTTGAATGGATCACAGAATCACTCCAATGAACTACAAAGAGTGTGTTCATTGAAGGGTTGATTTGACGTTTTATATTCCTAAGGACTTTGGCCAAGCGGCCTCAGTTTGACCAGATGGCTTATGCTAGTGATGTGATGTATGAAGAATGCCTATTTTAGAATGCATGAGGTTTTGGGCTACACTGCATCTGTTTGATCTCTTGGGGACTAGACTCTAAGATCCTTCAGGTGGGTGCTGAGTACCTATGAGACTGCCCTGAAATATTACAATGCTAAACACTCTGGGCTCCAAGGCTCAGGTGGGCTTCCTTAGTTGACTGCCTCCCGGGTGTCATCACACCTAGTTGTTGGGAGTCTCCATGTAACTCCACTGGGAGGGTCCACTTAGAAATTTGTGCCTGGTTTCTCTTAAGCTTTACCCATTTGCTTTTACCTTTGCTGACTGTAATTTGTATTATTCCGTTGTGATACACAGGACTTTTCTGAGTCCTACAGTCCTTCTAGCACATCATGAGTCTGATCTTGGAGACTCCAGCTTGGAGTCACTTTGAGTGAAAATCGAGGTAAGTCAGAGTGATCAACTCTTTTAGTTTCTTTATATCTATAGATTTTTGGGACTTAGACTACTCATAACTTTTTGATAGAGCTATCCCCTGGTCTTGGATTTCACTTCTATGTCAAATCCAAAAAAAAATTTAAAAGACTGTATCTAGACAAATTTTTAAATGCCTAAATACATCGATCAAAAATCTTAACCTCTACAGAATCAGTAAGAAGAAATGCTCAGACATGTTCACATAGATACATGTAGGACATTTATTCCAGTACTACCTGTAATATCAAGAAAAAAAGAGGCAATGTATATCCTTCAACAAAGAAAGATTACAATACCTAATAAAATATCCTCACTATGAAACATTGTCCAATTAAGAACAGATACAAGATGTGGCCGTAAATGGTTTGGGAGTGAATGCATATCATATTGTTACTTTATATGCATTTATGATTTTATAACTCCATTCCCCGATGAAAATTTTTTTAAAAAAAATTAAGAACAGATACAGAGTACAAACCAAGAAAGATTGTTGGGGATAAAAGAAAAGTATGCAAAATATAGCTCATTTTTGTAAAATAAAATTATAATACTTTCATTTATGTGCCCATAAAAACAGCCTGGAATCTGACCAATCTAATGCCAGTGGGTACCACAGAGCAAGGAATGAAGGATGGAATAAGAGGAGGTTTCTTTCCAACTTCCATGAGAAATCCAATTAACATGGGGGTTAAATAGGAATCATGGAACGGTTTGGAACCCAAGAGGGGAAACCATAGAATGGCATTAGCCTTGGCTTGCTCTGTCATTATACATTTGCTCTTGATTGAATGACAATGACTCCCTCCTAAATGCAAGTCTATTTTTTAACTAGTAAAAAATGAATTAAAAAATAAATAGGTATGGGGGATATATGATATGTGCATTGTGAAAGTGTAATAATAAAAAATCCCTTCAATGTGTAAAACTATAGTGAAAAATAAAATCCTGCTTCAAAAAAATAAAAAAGAGGAGGTTTCTTTAGTGATATTTAAATATTTTCCAACCAGCACGTCATTTGAAAGAACATGTTCACAGATTTGAAAATACTAAAATTTACAACTTTTAATCACTTTGTCTTTATGTCCAATGCCCAAACCACCTGGTGGTAATAGCAAAATCCATCAGTGTTAGAATTAGTGTTGCGTTTAGCTCTCCCTCTCCGTCCGGGGAAATCCCACCTGAGCTACACTCCTGATGCAGCAGATGGGATCTGGCTCCCCAGGTGTGGGAACAGATAGCTGGAGTGCAGCTGGCAGACGCCCTGCCTGAGAACCAGGCCACTAGAAAGGCTCATTTGACCTTACAGTAACTTTTCACAAAAATCTTTAAAAGCTAAGTCTCAGTTTCCCTTCACTAGATAAGAATTCCTCCCCCAAACACTTTTTTTTTACACCCTGCAGGGTTGTGGGAGTCTCCATCATGAAGCATTCTGGGGTGATAAAGAGCTCTTCTCCTGATTGCTTCTGCTTGACCACCACGAGGTGTGACTTTGTGCAAGTCCACTGCCACTCTACATCTCTGTAACAAAACGTCACTAATAGGTGGTCCCTAGCATATTCTATAGCACTAAATTTTAATGTACTATCACAATAAGCTCACTCCATTGACCTTCACCTAAACACACCTTCCCCTCTGCAGGGCTGCAACTTCTAACCAATGACCTTTGCCATTCCCACAAGAGAAAGAGGGGTAGGTTTATCCAAACAAATGATGATTCCTGGCAGCCTAAGATCAATCCATCATACCACTCCTCATCTAGTATGAAAAAAGAGAAATGAGTTAAATGCTTTTACATATTTAAAATAAAGCTGTCCACTTCTTTTTAGTTGTGTTATATAATTCTAACACAGCAATTTGTCTTTTGAAGTCTATCAAAAAGATGAATTAAAACTTTGATTAATGAAAAGCAAATGTTTCATATTTATACGTCCTCTTTAATCTTTTGTACAAAAAAGGAGGGAACATTAATCTCTGACAGAAGAGGAATCCTCGGTGTGGACAGAATAAGGAATAGGTCTTGATGTTAACAGAAATGTAATTCAAAGAGCTGGTGATCATTTTTAATTTCCAGCACCAACTCCTAGATAGTCCTTACATTTATTTTTGTGTCTCGATTTGAAATCTTGTCAGAAAATACAAGAAGAAAACTATTCATTTATAGTCTTCAATTTCCAGAATAAATTGAGTCTCATTATAAAATGTCCTTATTTTTCTACTGCAATTAATCGCCTCACAAGAAAGCCAAGGGCAAAAAATTAATGGTTCACAAATGAGGACTGCTGTGCATGGCAATGACCACTCCACCCCAGACATGACACAGCACGACCCAAGTAACCAGCTCTTCAAAATTACCAGAACACCCATGCTGTGCCGACTCTTCAAAACAGCTTAGTACTATGAGCTCTTAAATCCTGAAGTGTTGCAATTCTAAGTCCCTGTTTTAGTCAGCTTCTTCGCTGCTGTAACTGACAGACCCAACAAGAACAAATTTTAGGAGGAAATGGTTTATTTATGGGCTCATAGTTTCAGAAGTCTCAATCCATGGAAGGCCAGAAGGCCGGCTCCATTCCTCAGGGCTTAAGGTGAGGCTGAACATCATGGCGGCAGGCATGGCTCAAGCAGACCTCAAGGCGTCACGTAGGGAAGCAGACCAGAGAGAGCAACTCCATGCCAGATACAGAATTTACACCCCAAAGGCACCTAATGACCCACCTCCTCCAGCCACACCCCTCCAGCCTACAGTTGGCTGATTGGGTTAAGGCTCTTATAACCCAATCATTTCACCTCAGCCTTCCAGAATTGTCACATGTGAGCTTTTGGGGAACACCTCATGTTCATACCATATCAGTCCCTGAATGTGAAGGTCATGGGAGAATGTTGTCAAATCTGTTCTTTAGCACGGCACGGGCAAATTGATGCCATATTAACAACATTTATGGTCTCCTTGAAACTTTTGTTCTTCAAATTGTTTATTGAAGGAATTGATTTTGAGTTAAATACCAAAAACAGTTGGGAAAAAATAACCTTGAAAAATTCATACATATAGCAGCTATGAAGGTGACATTATTTAAATCCAAAATTTAATTAGTGAGCACATTTATGGAACAGATGTGAACATCTGAGGTAGGCACAAACTGTATATATGACAAAGCCTTTTTCTTGAAGAAATTTACCTTTTTTCTGAGGAGCTAACACGGTAGTTTGGTAAGGAAAGATATAAACCACTCTGCAATCTAATGGAGAATGTAAACTCTAACTCCATAAAAGGAGATCCAAAGCAACCTGGACGGAACGCGTGTGTGGCTACGCATTCAGAGTAGCTTGATCAGGTGGAAGAGGAGGCTGATGGGAACATTTAGTGACAGGGGAAATAGCAAGGGTCTCCACTTTACATGTCAAATTTTTCAATGACAATAGGAATGTCAGAAAGAGGTAGGAATAAGTAACTTTTTGGTTGAATCTTTCTTAATTATTGCCTGGAGAATTGAACAAGAAAGATGCTGTCAATGATCTTCAAAGTACCTGGACTAGACACTTAGAGCAAAGATAAGGGTAATGACAACAAACATTTACCTTGGGGGGCTGGCGCAGTGGCTCAGCGGTGATTGTGCTTGCCTGGCATGTGCGAGGACACGGGTTCAAACCCCAGCAATAAGTGTTGGAGCAACAGAAACCAGATGAAAAACTAAATAAGATTGATTCTCTCTTACTCACTGTCTTTTTCTCTCTCTTTAAAAAAAAATTACTTTATCAGACTTTTGTAAGCCCCAGAGTGTTTGGGGTATTTGTGCAAATATTCACACTTCGGGTTCCACTTTAAAATTTTAACAATTGTAGAATGGTTGAGAGAAATACCATTAATCCTGCAGCTCTTGAGTGATTAATCCCAGGCAGTCACTTTTCACACTGGCTGCTGTGGTCAAATACTTGTGAACAGTTATAGTGGAGCCTGAGTCATATAGGAAAGGAAAAGAGCTGAAAATGACCTGTATAAATGAATAGTTTATCTCTACCTCTCTTCCTGTTTCTTTCACTTAAATGCATTTAAAAACCTTCTGAAAGCAACCATAATGAAGAAGCTGGTATCAAATTATGAAACATGGACACAATATTTAAAAATAGCTAAAATTTGTAAGCCTTGGGGGGCAGTTAATGAAGGCAAGATTTCAGGGACTTAAATGTATAAGGGAAGGAAGAAGAATTGGTGAATTTATAGAAACATACAACCCACCTAACTAAATCATCAAGAAACAGAAAAAAAGACAAAAAACAAATGAGGAGACTGAATCAGTTATGAAAAACCTCTCAACAAAGAAAAGCTCAACACCTGGTGGCTTCACTGGCAATTTGGACCAAGCATTTAAGGAATCAATATCAACACTTGTCAAACTCTCCAAAAATTGAACAGGAGGCAACATTCCCAAACTCATTCCATGAGACCAGCTGTACCTTGACATCGAAAATAGACAAGGATTTTATAAGAAAAGAAAATCACAGGCCAATATTCCTGATGAAAATAGATGCAAAAGTCCTCAGCAAAATATCTACGAACTAAACACACATGGTCCAGCAGAACGCATCCCTGGGATGCAACCCTGGCTCCCTAGGCACAAATAAATACATAAACATGATGCACCAAGGAACAGCAGGTGAAACACCACACGAGCATCTCAATAGAGGCAGAAAAGGCATTTGGCAGAATTCAATATTCTTCAATCACAAAAACTCTCAAAAAAAACCCCCAAAAAACTGGGTACAGAGGGAATTTACCTCAATGCCATGAAGTCCATACAGGACAAGCCACAGCTAAGCTGACAGTTTTTCCTGTAAGATCAGGAGTGAGAAGTGTGGAAACCGTAGGTAAAGCACTTAGGCAAGAGAAGGACAAAAGACAAAGACATCCAAACTGGAAAGAAAGAAGTAGGAACATTTCATGATTTTATAGCTAGAAATCCTAAAGAAGCCACCAAAAAAAATGTAGAATAAATAAACTCAGTAAATTTGAAGGTTACCAAGTCAACATATGAAAAATCAGTACTTCTCTACACTAACAATGAACTATCCACACAAAAAAATAATTAAGGAAACAATGCAATTTGCAGGACAGTAAAAGAATAAAACAATTAGGAATAAATTTTACGAAGGAAGTGAAAAGTCTACACACTGAAAACTTTAAAACACTGATGAAAGAAATTGAAGGATACCCAAATAAATGGAGAGATAGATAGCCTATGTTGACGAATTGGGATAATGAATATCATTAAAATGTCACTGCTGGGGCTGGCGCGGTGGCTCAGCGGTTTCGGCGCTTGCCTGGCAAGCACAAGGACCCGGGTTCGAACCCCAGCACCACGTACACAACTAAGTGTTGGAGCAACTGAGGCCATGTGAAAAACTCAATAAAGTTGTTTCTCTCTTTAAAAATAAAATAAAATAAAATAAAATGTCACTGCTATGCAAAGCAATCTATACATTGCAACCCCTGTCTGCATCCCAGTGTTGAAAAACAAAACTTTAAAATACGTGTGGAACCACAAAAGACCCCAAATAATCGACGAATCTGGAAGCATCCTAGCACCTGGCTTCAAAATACACCATGAAACTGCAGTGATCAAAATAAACGCTTAAATGGTACGGAACAGACGAGAAATTAGCCCACATATTTATCGTCAATTAATCTTTGACAAAAGTGCCAATAATGTGCGCTAGGGAGGGGACAGCTTCTTCAATAAACCGAGTACGGATAAAGGCACATCCACACGAAAAATGAATGAGACCCTTCACTCACACTGTATACAAAAGCAACTCAAAATAGATTAAAGATTTACATTGAAGACCTGAAACTTAAAACTACTAGAAGGAAAAACAGGGGAAATTTTGCCATCAGTCTGGCACTGATTTTTTTATATGTAATTCCAAAAGCATGGAAAGCAAGCAAAAATATACAAAAGGAATTTCATCAAACTGTAACTCTTATGCACAGCAAAGGGAGCATGATAGACAAACTGTGAGAGGAGAAAACATTTGCAAGCCAATACGTATTTTATATATGTAAAATATACAAGGTACACAAAGAACTCAACAGCCAGAAAACAGCCCTATTTTAAAATGAACAAAAGACTTGATGCTGGCAGTTCTCAAAAGAAGATATTAAAACGGCCAACAGACACATGAAAAAAATGTTCAACATCACAAATTGTCAGGCAAATGCTAATTAAAACCACAATAAGACATTACTTTTTACCTCTCGAAACAACTGTTATAAAAAAAGACGAGAGATAACCAATGTGGGCAAAGGTATGACAAGTCAACACTTGCACACTGTTGGTAAAATTCAAAGTAGCACATCCATTATGGAAAACTGTAGGGAAGCTCCTGAAAAAAATTAAAAATAAAAATAAAACTAGTATTTGATCCTGCAAACCCATGTTTCCAGATATACCCAAAGGAAATAAAATCAGTGTGTTGAAGAGATATCTGTACTCCCATGTTCACTGCTACATTATCCACAATAGTTAAAATATGGAATCAACCTCAGTATCCACAGACAAAAAGGAAAAGAAACTTCCTCACACATACGCATACACACAGTGGAATAATATGCAGCCTTTAAAAAGAAGGAAATTTCATCATTTTCTACAACATGGATGAACCTGAAGGACATTACACTTAGTGAAATAAGCCATGTGTACAAAGACAAATAACTCCATAATCTCACTTATACATGGAATCTTAAAACGTTGAATTAATATAGAGTAGTATGAATGGTGGTTGCCAGGAACTGGATGAGATAGGAGGATAAGAACATTTTGGCCAAAGGATACAGTTTCAGTAAGACAGGATAAATAAATTTCAGAGGTCCACTGTACAGCATGGTAACTATAATTAACAATAATTTATTGCCCACTTGAAAATTGCTGATGGAGTAGATCTTAATTTTCTCCTTCCACACACACACAAGATAACAATGTGAGTTGATATATTAAATTTTATAATCATTTCACAATGTATACATACATAAATCATATTGTATACTATAAATATGCAAATTTATGTGTAAATTATAATAAAAATCAGAGGGCATTCAGTTTTAATATTTTTAATAAAAGTATTATACTGTTACTTTGAAAACTCAGCAAATAAAAAAGTCACTGGGAAATAAAATTTTCAGAATCAGAGAAAAGAAATACAAACATAAAATAAAAGTTAATTGCCTTTTAAATTTTAAAACCCTGCCATCATTAATATCAATCACAAATCACTATGAAACAATTATTTATTTTGTTCTTTCTAAACAGTAG
>PVKS010030479.1:0-24314 GCA_004027875.1 Aplodontia rufa
TTTTTTTTTTTTTTTATAAAGAGAGAGGGACAGTGAGAGAGACAGAGGAAGAGAGAAACAACTTTATTTAGTTTTTCACATGGCCTTTGTTGCTCCAACACTCAGTTGTGTACGTGGTGCTGGGGTTTGAACCCGGGTCCTTGTGCTTGCCAGGCAAGCGCCGAAACCACTGAGCCACCGCTCCAGCCCTTTTGTTTACATTTTTAAGTTTGTTTTTGAGCATATTTTAACTTACTGCATCTCTCTGTATATACTTAGTTAAATTAATGGTCTTCAAACTTTACTGGTCATCAAAATTATGTGGGTGAATTTAAATCTTTAGATCTTTTTTTATTTATATTGAACAAGACTCTTCAGAGGTGGGTTCTGGGAATCTATAGTTAGAAATAGAAGTTCCTTAGGAGATTCCAATATTGCCAGGTTGAAGGAACAGATCATTATATAGAAATTTTTAATTTTGCCAGGCATGGTGGCACACGCCTATAATCTCAGCTGCTTGAAATGTTGAGGAAGGAGGATCACATGTTTGAGACCAGCCTGGACAATTTAGTGAGACTCTGTCTCAAAGTAAAAAATTAAAAGGGGTTGGGATGCAGTTCAGTGGTGTAGCACCTGTGGGCTTGATCCCCAGTACCAAGGGGGGAAATTTTTTTTTCAGTCCTTTCAACATTGTTTTATGTAATGAAGGGATTCATTGTGGGAATTTTTTTTAAGTTATGATTTTTTTTTTAAGAGAAAGAATCAATTTTATTTCTTTTTCATCTGTTTTTTGTTTTTCTGACACTTAGTTGTATATATGGTGCTGGGGTTGGAACCCAGGTCCTTGCACTTGCCAGGCAGACACTCTACTGCTGAGCCACCGCTTCAGCCCCTAAAAGTTAAATTTATTATTTTGAAAGTAGCTGAAGGTAAGTAGAAATGGTAAGAATTGATACTAACTGAAGTGTTTTGTTTTTTAAAGGAAAAATGAAAGTTGCTCCTTTATTTATTGCCAGAAAGGCTCAAAAAACATCTGATCCTGTCCTTGGTTTTGATGAGAGCAGGTCAGTCCAATAAAAAGTTTTAAAATGCCAAGATATTTTATGGAATACATTTTGTATTCTGTGTGTGTGTGTGAGAGAGAGAGAAAGCATGTAACAAGTACAGAGAACAAGGGTAGGAAGAATGTGAGATTAAGCTGGAGAGGTGGGTGCCAGTCAGTATAGGACCTTGGAGACAATCTGAAAGGATTGTTACTATGCTAAGAGCAAGAAGAAGTAGCCAAAGTATTGAAGCATGAATATGTACATAAGCAGATTTAGATTTTGGAAATTTAATGTGCCTGCTGTGAATGAATCTAACAACTACATAGAGCATAGAATGAAAGATTGCAAGTTCTGGCCACCTGGGCAAATTAGACACTGTCTCAAAATTAAAAAAATAAAAATAAAAAGGGCTGGGGACGTAGTTCAGTTGTACAACACTCCTAGGTTCAATTCCCAGTACTGCAACAAATAAATGAGTAAAAATAAAAAGGAAATAGAATATCACTTATCAGACTCCAATACTTGGTTGTGTTGCCTTTTTAAAAAATTGATTTGGAGATAATTAATCATGATAATATTGAGTCTTTTGGTCCAGGGACATAGTATATCTTTCTTAGCTTGAAATTTCCTTTATCTTTGTTTTGTAGTTTTCAGTGTAGAAATTTTATACATATTTTGTTAAATGTATCTCTTAAGTATTTCATGTTATTATAAGTGGTAGTATTTTTATTTTCCAGTTCTCTGTTGATTTCTTTAATTTTTATTTTTTGGTATTGGGGATTGAACCTCAGGGGTGTTCTACCACTGGGCTACATCCCCAGCCCTTCTTTTTTTTTTTTTTTTTTTTGTTGTTGTTGTTTTTTAAAGAGAGAGGGACAGTGAGAGAAAGAAAAAGAGAGAATCAGTTTTATTTACTTTTTCATGTGGCTTTCATTGCTCCAACACTTCGTTGTGTATGTGGTGCTGGAGTTCGAACCCATATCCTTGCACATACCAGGCAAGGGCTGTAACTGCTGAGCCACTACTCCAGTTCTGTTTGCTGAGGCTGGCCTTGAACTTGGGATCCTCCTGGCTCAGCCTCCTGAGTTTCTGGGATTACAGGTGTGTACTACCATGCCTGGCTATTTGTTTCTTTATAGATACATAATTTGTTTTTTTAACCTATATATCCCATAGTCTGCCAATTCATTTAATTTCTTCTCTTCTTTTTTTCCCCCCTTTTTTTGTTAACCAAGCTCCAGTTTCTTAGAAAAGCTATGAACAGAGCTGTACCAACAGGAGAGGCCCTCTTTGCCCTCCCTCTATCTTGCCTGCACCCATGCCACCCACCTGTGGTTGTAGTGCCTCAAGGTAGCAGTCTCAAGAGGCCTGGGCAGCAGGGTCCCCAAAACCCTTGCTGCTGCCTGCCCCAGCCAATTCACTTAATTTCTTTCTGTCTGTCTTTCTTTCTTTTTTAAGAGAAAAAGAGAGAATCAGTTTTATTTAGTTTTTCACGTGGCCTTTGTTGCTCTGACACTACGTTGTGTACATGGTACTAGGGTTTGAACCTGCATACTTGCGAATGTCAGGGCTGTGATCGCTGAGCCACCGCTCCAGCCCTCTTTTTTTTTTTTTTCCCTAAAGAGACGTACAGTGAGAGAGAGAGAGAATCTATTTATTTATTCATTTATTATTATCAAGAGGGAGAGAGAGAAAGATTCAGTTTTATTTAGCTTTTCACGTGGCTTTTGTTGCTCATATACTTTGTTGTGTACTTGTGCTGGGGTTTGAACCCACATCCTCATGCATGCCAAACAAGTGCCTTTACCATTGAGCTACTTCTCCAGCCCTGAGAGAATCAGTTTTATTTAGTTTTTCATGTGGCTTTTGTTGCTCCAACACTCCATTGTGTACTTGGTGCTTGGATTCAAATCCACATCTTTGTGCATGCCAGGCAAGTACCTTAACCACTGAGCCACCCACTCCAGCCCCAATTAACTTAATTTTTAAATGTTTCATTGTTTTTTATTTTTTATGTACTGTGGATAGAATCCAGGGCCTCACATATGCTAGGCAAGTGTCCTACCCCTGAACTTTTGTAAATTTTTTTGTTTTGAGACAGGTTCAGTTGTCTAGACTGGTCTGAAACTTGTTATCCTCCTGCCTTGACTTTCAGGTAACTAGGATTATAGGCATGTGCTGTCACACTTGGCCTTTACTGCATATTTTGAAATGATGGGGTATTTTTGTTTTGTGGCTGAGGATGGAACCTACGGATGCTTCTCCACTGAGCCATATCCCCAGCCCTTTTAATTTTTTATTTGAAGACATCTTGATAAGTTGCTTAGGGACTAAGTTGCTGAGGTTGATCTCAAAGTTGTGATCCTCCTGCTTCATCTTCCCAAGATACAGATGTGTGCTACTGAGCCCAGCCAGGATTTTTTCTTTTTAATTTAATGAGACACTTTATTTAAAAGTCAGAGGGGAGGTCTGAGGAGAAGTTGAGCATATTAAGAGAATGCTGACTGATAACCTTTTGGGTTCTTTGGGGCTGTTGCATGGAATGAGTTTCAAAGTTGTTTCAGTGGAATTAGCCTTGTGTTATAGAGTACCTTTCCTATTTTAAGAGGAATGGATAGATTTGCTGAATTTCTTGATTATATATTTTTCCATAAGAAAGTTGAAAAAATTCCTTATTTTCCCTGTAGTGCAAGATGAGATTGCCTGTTGACCGTGGGGTTTAAGAGTAGGCAGGGTCTGCTGGGTGTGGTGGTACATGCCTGTAATCCTAGCAGCTTGGAACGCTGAGGCAGGACAATTGCAAGTTCAAAGCCAGCCTGAGCAACTTAACTAGGCCCTATCTGAAAATAAAAAAATGGGTTGGGGATGTGGCTCAGTGGTTAAGAAGAGGGGCTGGAGCGGTGGCTCAGCGGTTTCGGCGCTTGCCTGGCAAGCACGAGGACCCAGGTTCAAACCCCAGCACCACGTACACAACTGAGTGTTGGAGCAACTAAGGCCATGTGAAAAACTCAATAAAGTTGTTTCTCTCTTTCTCTGTCTCTCTCACTGTCCCTCTCTCTTTAAAAAAAAGAAAAAGAAGAAGAGTAGGCAGGGTCTGAGTTTGAAGAGAATGAAGATTTGAAATAGTCTTTGCAGATTAGGAGAGTGAGTTGAACAGAAAAATGTAGGATGGCTGATGTTGGGGACCCATTTGAACTGATAGTGTGAATTCATGGTGGAATCAATGGACTATAAAAAAAGTGAGTTATGCGGGGCCGGAGCGGTGGTTCAGTTGCAGCGCTTGCCTGGCATGCACAAGATCCCGTGTTTGAACCCCAGCACCACATACACAACAAAGTGTCAGAGCAATGAAGGCCACATGAAAAACGAAGTAAAAATTGATTCTTTTTCTCTCTTACTGTCCCTCTCTCTTAAAAAAAAAATAAAAGTGAATTATGGTAGTTAAGTAGATTGTTGAGTGGTATTTAATGATGGAATGTGGAATCCAACCTGGTTAAGGAGAGAAAAAGGAAAATGCTGGTGGATAGAAGAAATAAAGATAATGAATTAGCAGCTACTAAGACGTTGAAGTTTGACAGTTGAAAACCTATAGATCTGCTGCGATAATCTGTTTTGCTTTCCTAGTAGTTTGATTGATTCTGTGCTTTTCTAAAAAAAAAATTCTTGCTGCTGCACATGTTACTTACCCATAATCCCAGCTACTCAGGAGGCTGAGGCAGGAGGATGACAAATTTGAGGTCAGTCTCAACAATTTAGTAAGACTCTGTCTCAAAATAAAAGGGAGTATGGTGAGTAGGTGAGTGATCAGAGGTTTGCCTAGCATGTTCAAAGCCCTGAGTTCAATCCCCAGTACCCTCTCACCACAAAAATTTCTTGCTGACTAACAACCTGAAGATAGTTTCACTGCTTGAGTATACTGTTATTTTTATCTGTATTTGCTTTACCCCGCAGAATTGTTTTCAGGAATCACATTCCTAATTTTGGTCTATTTCCTTTGATTTCTTAGACTTATTCTTAGGTTGCAAATCCAAGTACCATGAAAGAAAATTTTAAATAATTTATGTTGAAAAAATCCTAAATTTAGGAAAGTTGCCAGAATACTACATAGACTCTCATGTTCCCCCTCACCAAGATTTCCTATATCCTTGGCTGTTTTTATTAAATAGCAAAACCTTTACATGATATACGATGACCTTCAACCTGGCTCCATCTGGTTTCCTCATGACTAGACTCAGCTCATACACTTGTCAGGATTACACAGACACAGTGCGCTGCTCTTTTCAGTGTATCACACAAAGAGGCATGTGACTGTCCCCTAACATCCATCCCCTGATGGGATGTTAATCTTGATTAGTTGGGTGTGTTTATATTTGCTAGATTTTTTTCATCTTAAATTCCCCCTATTTCCTTTGAATTGCTTAATATTTTATGGACAAGTTTTATGTATGTATTTAGTGGTGTTGAGAATTGAACCTGGGGACACTTTACCACTGAGCTACATCCCCAGCTTTTTTTGTTTTATTTTGGGACAAGATCTCCCTAAGTTGCCCAAGCCAGCCTTGAAGTTGCAATCCTCCGACCTCACCCTTGCCCTCCACCCTCCCTGGTTTACTGGGATTACAGGTGTATGCCAACATACCTAGCTATTTTTATTTATTTTTCTTTTCTTTTTTTATTTTTATTTTTAAAGAGAGAAGGACAGTGAGAGTGAGAGAGAGAGAGAATCAGTTTTATTTAGTTTTTCTTTTTTTCTTTTTTTTTTTTTTTTTAAAGAGAGAGGGACAGTGAGAGAGTCAGAGAAAGAGAGAAACAACTTTATTTAGTTTTTCACATGGTCTTGGTTGCTCCAACACTCAGTTGTGTACTTGGTGCTGGGGTTTGAACCCAGGTCCTCGTGCTTGCCAGGCAAGCGCCGAAACCGCTGAGCCACCGCTCCAGCCCTTTATTTAGTTTTTCATGTGGCCTTGGTTGCTCTGACTCTTCGTTGTGTATGTGGTGCTGGAGTTTGAACCCTGGTCCTTGCATGCCAGCCAAGCACCATAACCCATGAGCCACCACTCTAGCCCCTGCTATTTTTATTTTTTTTAACATTATTCCATCAATAGTTTCCTGCTATTATATTGGAAACAATAAAATCACAAGTTCTTAGGTTATCGTTGTGAAATGTGGCACTGATTTTTTTTCTAATTATAATATAAATGAGTGTTTAACAACAACAAAAACCCTGGGATGGAGATGTACTTTAGTGGCAGAGTATTGGCTTAGCATGTTGAAGACTCTGGATTAGAGACCAACACTGAAAACAAAACAAAACAACAAAAACAATGACGAAAGCTCGCCTTCCACCTACAAATAATTCAGTTAGCATTTTGGTGGATGCCCTTCAAGTCATTTTTCAAAAATACATAGTTGTTTTTATTTAATTTCTTTTCTTTCTTTCTTTCTTTCTTTTTTTAAGAGAGAGGGACATTGAGAGAGAGAGAAAGAGAGAATCAATTTTATTTAGTTTTTCACATGGCTTTCGTTGCTCCGACACTTAGTTGTGTATGTGGTGCTGGGGTTTGAACTCGCGTACTTGTGCATGCCGCCTGTGCCATAACTGCAGATCTGCCGCTCCAGCCCTATTTAATTTGTTAATATAGCAGACTTTTTATTGTTTTGATAAGCAAAAAATCATTTGGCTAGGCACAGTGTCACATGCATGTAATCCCAGTGGCTTGGGAACCTGAGGTAGGAGAATGTCAAGTTCAAAGTTAGCTTCAGCAACTTTGTGAACCCCTAAGCAAGTTAGTGAGATCCAGTCTCAAAATAAAACATAAGGGCTGGTGTGGTCGCTCTGCAGTTGGAGCACTTGCCTAGAATGTGCAAGGACCTGGGTTCAAATCCCAGCACCACATACACAACTGTCAAAGAAACTACAAAACCGGATGAAAAATAAATAAAAATTGATTCAGTCTTTCTCTTTCTCTCACTCTCTTTGAAAAAATAAAAAGCTCTACTAGGCATATGGTTCAATGGTTAAGCTCCCCTGCGTTCAATCCCTGTTCCCCCCAAAAAATTACCTGCCTGAGATTCATCCTTCCTTCCTGTCTTTTTTCTTTCTTTAAGATGTAAACTGGTCAAATTCTTCCTTACTTTTTTCTTTTTCTTTTTTTTTTTTTTTTGGTACCAGGGGTGCTTAACCACTGAGCCACATCCCCCAGCCCATTTTATTTTTTATTTTGAGACTGCATCTTGCTAAGTTGCTTAGGGCCTCACTCACTTGCTGAGGCTGACTTTGAATTTAACAGTCCTCCAACCTTAGTCTCCCAACCTGCTGGGATTACAGGGATGTGTGACTTGCCCGGCTAATTTTTAAGTTAAATTTTAATGTTTATTTTCTAGGTAGCTTATTCTTTTAAATGTTTATAACCTTAAATTTTCTTTTTCAAATCATTTTCTTAAGTCAAGATATATCTGAAAAATCTCAGGATTGTGATACAGAGTTTAAAGCAAAGCGTGATTTTCTAATGAGTGGTTTGCCAGATTTGTTGAAACGACAAATTGCAAAGAAAGCTGCTACTTTGGATGCATACAATTCAGTCAGCACCAGTTTCCAGAGAGTTGTTCATGTACAACAAAAAGATGATGGTAAGTTTTTTATTATTGAATATTTATTTTCAACTGTTAGAAGTAATGTGAAAGGTAATTAAAAATTAGGCCAAGTTTTCCTGGCCTCATAGCTTTCTTTTTTCCCCCCCCCTAGGAATTTATTTATTTATTTGTTTTTAAGAGATAGAGGGATAGTGAGAAAGAGAGAATCAATTTTATTTAGCTTTTCATGTGGCTCTCGTTGCTCCAACACCTCATTGTGTACATGGTGCTGGGGTTTGAACTTGTATTCTTGGGCATGAGAAGCAAGCACCATAACCTCTGAGCCACCACTCCAGCCCCCTGCATATCTTTCTTATTGTGATTTTAGTGAGAATTTTAAATGTATGTTTCATCCGCTTCCTCAGCTTTGGACTCAGTTTACTGAGCATGGAGGTTTGCAAAGCAAAGAAGCCGAAGGGAACTTTTCTTCATACTTTGTCAGGAAAGTATGGGAGACTGAAGGACTTTGAATGTTCTAAAAGGAAGTTCCCCTGAAATCAGAGCAGATCTTCTTTAAGTATTTTGCTGAGGGGCTGGGAATGTAGCTCACTGGAAGAACACTGGCCTAGTCCTGGATTCCATTACCAGCACTCTTGAAGAACAACAAAAAGTATAAAAATTCTTAGAAGAGCTGTATATAGCCTTGCCCTTGTCTTGTCTCTTGTTGAGTGCTCAGAGAAATCCATTCACTTTCTTTTTTTTTTTTTTTGGTACTAAGGATTGAACCCAGAAGAACTTAACCGCTGAGCCACATCCCCAGCCCTTTTTTATTTTTTATTTTGAGACAGGGTCTTGCTCAGTTGCTTAGGCCCTTGCTAAATTGCTGACGCTGGCTTTGAACTTGTGATCCTCTTACCTCAGCCTCCCACGTGCCACCATGCCCAGTCATGCATCTCCTTTCAGAACAGCTTTGACTGTTTAGTATCATATTGGTCTTTTCATGGAATGCATGGGTAACAAGTAGTGAGGAAGCTGTATATACAAGTGTTTTGTTTCATAGTGTTAGCCTAATCATAATCCAGTTGTATTTGGATTCAGATGCTATAGCAACCACAATCTTTGCTTACAGTTTTTAGCTACTGATAATGTGCAAAAAGTCTTTTGTCATTGCATTGCCATTATTCTTTCCTGGAGATGTTTTTCTTTGTTTTGTTATGTTCACCTCAGGTAGTTTTGAGATTTGGTTTTGTCCACTCCCTGTCCCATGAAATGCACATTGTGTTCTATTCTCTTTTCCTTTTGTGTTTCTGACATTGATACCTAATGAGTTTTGTTCAGCCTTTCTTTTACATGGGAATTCACAGCTAGTGTAACAATTTCTTCTGCTTTTCCTTGTTTCACATTTATGCCACTGCTACTAAGTTAATGAAAACTTTTTTTTTTTTTTTGAGGTTCTGGGGATCAAACTTAGGACCTCCTGCATGCTAGGCAAGCACTCTACTGCTGAGCTATATCCCCAGATCAGCATTTTCTTTTATCTTTCTTTCTTTCTTTCTTTTTTTAAAGAGAGAAAGGGACAGTGAAGGGGGAGAATCAGTTTTATTTATTTTTTCATGTGACTTTTGTCGCTGCAACACTTCATTGTGTACGTGGTGCTGGGGTTTGAATTTGGGTCCTCACGCATGCTAAGTAAGTGTTTTAACCGCTGAGCCACCATTCCAGTCCTGTTTTAATTTTGGATCAGGGTCTTGCTAAGTTTCCTAAGCTGGCTTCAAATTTGCAGTCCTCCTGCCTCAGCCTCTAGGATCACTGTGATTACAGGTGTGTACCTCCTCATCTGGACCCAATTTAGTATTTCTGTTTGTAGATGAGCAGATGGGGCAGAAACTGAGGGAATGCTCTTTCTCTTACAACCTTAATTATTATTGAGTACTCACTGTTGTCTGGAAATTGTGTTGAACAATTCATATATATCTAATTTAATCCCTATTACAACTCTAGGAGGTTGAGTATTTTTATTTTCACCCTTGCTTTACCAATGAAAAAATTAAGGTTTGGCATCTTGCCCATAATCACAAGGATGGTAGGTGACAGAATCTGAATTTGAACACAGATTATTTTTTTTAAGACAGAAAAAAAGAGAGAATCAACTTTATTTAATTTTTCAGCTGATTTTTGTTGCTCTGACAATTATGTATGTGGTGCCAGGGTTTGAACCCAGGTCCTCCCATATGCCAGGCCAGCGTGATACCACTGAGCCACTTCTCCAGCCACTTGGATACCAATTTGATTTAAAAGTTTAAACTTTAAATCAGCTTACAAACTGCCTATAAAATTTTTACCCTGAGTATGAAAGGTTATTCAAAAAGAAATAAAAGTTTGCTAATATGTTCTTCTTTAACAACTTGGAGGACAACTAGGTAATTTTTATTGTTTTTGTCGGAGGTGAGGATATTGTTCCCTGTGTACTCATCTGGGTTTTCAGTACTTTTATGTTAAATGTGTAGGTGCCATGTCCTTTTTTTGTTTTATTTGTGGTGCAAAGATTTGTCAAATCTCTTCATGTTTGCATATTTGACATTTAGTAAATGCATAGTACATAAAAATTTACATAATTTTTCTGTTTTTCTTTATAGAGTGTTGGTTATGGCATCTGAAATTACCTTCTTGTCCTCTATTAACTACATTTATAGAGCCTAATACTAAAGTAATAGATCTCTCAAAATGTGTGATTGCTCTTGGTGAATTTTCAACTTTGAATTCAAATTCAAAAACCAATTCTCCTGTTGTGGTAAGTACTAGAGAGCTCATCTATTGTAAGGCATTTCCTTCACATCTTTTAGAGGGGAAGATTTTTTTTTGAAGTACACTGTTGTAGCTTAGAATTCTTTCTCTGTCCGCTGCCCCAGGTCCAGTGTTTAAAAAGTGTATCTCATTGAAGTACCCAGATGTATATTTCTTTTAAATATTCACAGAGATATTCACACATGTACACACAAACATATTGAACCAAGGGGCACTCTACTACTGGGCTAAATCCCCAGCTCTTTTTATTTTTCATTTTGAGATAGGGCCTCCCTAAGTTGTTTAGGCTGGTGGTCCTTCTGCCTCTGTTTTTTGAGTTGCTGGGATTACAGGTGTGTGGCCACCATAACTAGCAGATACTCCCAGAGCTTTAAAAACATTTTAAGAATTAAGAATAACCAGTTTTGAAGGAATATTATATACTTTATAAGTTAACATTATTGTCTAATAAATGTGTAAGGTACAATTACTTGTAAAGAAGAAAAATTAAAATATGAACTAAATCTTTCAAAAACTATGCAAATGTAGCTTTGTGTTTAGTGACTAAAATTAATCTAACATATTGACTTTATGTGATCAGAATGGTTGGTAGTTTTGTGATTAACATGAATAAATGATATGGCTTTGTTTTGTACATTTTATTCTTCATTGCAGTTTATAAGGACAAGGAAGAAATTTACTAAAGAAGTAAGAAATCTTTTGCTGGAGGAAATTAGGTGGTCCAATCCTGAATTTTCTATGGGAAAATATTTTTCCTTGCTTTTAAAAAAACAAATTGAACACCAGATACTTTCTGAGTATCATGTTAAACAAGGTTAGTGATCATTATTATCATTTATGTTAATATTTCAGTTTTGAAACTGAAAAGACTTGGCCTTTGACTCTTAGAAGTGGTCACCACAAACAGAGCATTGCTTGCAGATGGCACACAGAATTGTTAACTTCAAGCAAAGCTTTTTGTGCAATGCAGCATTACTGCCTGCCAGCTTCTATAGATGTCAACCCCAAAACATCTTTAAATATGTTAAAATGTTGATCATTTGTTTAAAGTTAGGCATCAGATAAGAGAATTTTAGCTTACGTGTCTTGTACAAATTCAAAATATTAAGAATTCCAACTTACTTTCAGTATGTCACATTTGTTACCTTTTCATCTTAATGTCATAAGACTGTAGGATATTTAGAAGTGGTATGAAGATTATTGGGTATCAAAAATTATTTTGGTGATTAATAAGCACATTTTTATGATTCTCAAAATAGAAAGTCCACAACTAGAGCATGATAGCAATCAGAAAGAAATCAAAAGGAAACGAGTGGATATAGAAAATCAAAAGTCAAAAAGAAAGAAAATAAATGAATATTCAGTAAGTTCAGAGAAGATAAATGGGAAGCCAGAAGAACGTGACAAAAGAAACAACTCTTTTGGGAAAAAGCTAGATCCTTCCAAAGGTATATTTTCTAAAACGTCCCGGAAGAAACAAACTGCTTTGAGTACAACATGTAAAGTGAAAACAGAAGCAATAGAAGATAATGATATTCTGATCATAGATGATAACAAAGAGTCTGCAGCAGAAATGTCTTCCATTTCTGGTAAATTAATTTTCTCTCTCTCATTCTAGAATTCTTGTTTTTTGATCTTTCATTCTTTTCCCTCTCTCTTTAAAGAGGTTTTTTTTTTTTTTTTTTTTTTTTTTTATAATTTTGTTACCAGGCTGGCCTTGAACTCGAGATCCTCCTGCCTTAGCCTCCTGAGTACCTGAGACTGTTGTCATGGGCCACCATTCCTGGCCTGCCTTTCTGTTTTTTTTGGTTTTTTGTTTTTGTTTTTGTTTTTTGTTTTGTTTTGTTTGGTACCGGGATTGAACCCAGAGTTGCTTAACCATTGAGCCACATCCCCACCCCTTTTTGTTTTTTATTTTGAGACAGGGTCTCACTAAGTTGCTGAGGCTGGCTTTGACCTTGGGATCCTTCTGCCTCAGCCTCTTGAGTCACTGGGATTACGGGTGTGTGCCACTATGTCTGGCTTCCCTTTCTTTTATTGCAACTTTTAAACAATATATGTCCAAAGTACTCCTTTGAATTAATTCATCCATTTTACATAAACTTTATGTATGTTTTAATATTTGATATGGCAAGTCACCTATTATTATTTTAAAAGTATTTTTGTGAATTTATTTTTACTAAATGAACTGTTGTTTACATTACCTCAATAAATTCCATTCAGACTTTGATTATGCATTAGTTCGTAGATTACTTTAGGGAGAATTGGCATCTTTATTGTATTTGGTTTTTTCTATTAGGAGTGTAGCATTTGCCTCTTTTTATCCAGGTTGATGTCTAAGATCATAGTTTTAAATATTTCTTTTCATTGGTGAAAAAAGACCACATGTGCTGCCTTTGTTCTATAGATTGTTGGTTTTTATTTTAAAGTGTACTTTTTTTTTTTTATACCTTTCATGAGATTTAAGGTGGTTAGTTTTTTGTTATTATTTTGTTGCTTTGGGTGATTTTTTTCCAGAGAGTTGATTTGGTGTGAAGAATTTTACAATAATATTAAGTTTTTAAATTATTGCTTTGACATTTGTAACTGTAAATGTCTAATAATTATGCTTATGTCAAGGAATGAATACTACGTTAGTTTTTTCTTTTTTGCTTTAGATTCTATCACTGAAGACATGCTTTGGACAGAAAAGTATCAACCTCAAAATGCCAGTGAACTCATAGGCAATGAGTTTGCTATAAAAAAGTTATATAGGTTGGTAAAATTTATAAAGTATTGTAAAGTGCTTTGTGAACTTAGTTTTACTGTTTAATCTAAAATTTAGAAATTATAAACTAATATACTACATGGGAAAAATCTTTAAAAAAATAGTAGAAGAATTTTAAGTAAAAAGTTTCTTTTCTTACATTTCTATTCTCCAAAGTTACCACTGTTAAAACATTTTTATACAACCTTCCAGAAAAAAATTGTATGCATTTAGTAATTTTTTCCTTTTTATCCAATGGGATCAATCATATTAATATTAATTCAAGCCCATAATCCTTTTGTCTACAATTCCTTCATCCAAAGTTATAAAAATTGTATCAAGTTTATTATGGTCTTTATTGATCACACTTAGTAGTAATTCAAATTGCCTTTCTAATACCTAAAAACTTCTGAATTCTAAAATTACCTGGCCCCAAAAGTTTTTGTCTTTGTTTTTGTTTTTGCGGGGGTTACTGAGAATTGAACTCAGGGACGCTTTACCGTTAAGCTGCATCCCCAACCCTTTTTATATTTTTATTTTGAGGCAGAGTCTAAGTTGCTGGAACTTGCCTGTAGGATTTCTTATAAGGAATTATAAGAATAGTTAATATCATGAACTTGATACTATTCTAAGTACTTGCACTATTCTTAGTTCATTTCATCCTTAGACGGATAGTATGAGGGTTAATAATGTTGCTGTCACCTCATAGATGAAAAATTAAGCCCAGAGATAATGAGTCATGTCTAACATCTCATAGTTAGAAAGAGAAGGATCTGGGATTTATGCTGAGGCCGTAAGGTCTAGACTAGAACTTAAACTTTCTACTTAGCATTATATAATTCATTATCAATTCTTTTTCATTGCTGTGTACTGGTTTCTTATGTGAGTTTACCATAATGAACCTTCCCCCTGCTAGTGTACATTAGTGTTTTTCCTTATAGAAGCTAATATAAGCAATGTTGCCATAAATGTTCTTATACACATAATCTTATATATTTAGACAAAAAAATACTTCATTTTAAAATATTCATGCCCATGTAAAAATATTTAACTAATTTTCTGATCCAGAAGCACTGTGGAGTGGGTAAAAAATGGCATTATACCATAATTTCGCCAAGCAATCATTTTAACATGAGATTTAAGAGATGTTTGTGTTCTCTGAATTTTTTTTTTTTCATGTATCTTATGACAGTTGGTTGAAAGACTGGAAAAGAAGAGCTGAACTGGAAGAAAGACAGAATATGAAGGGAAAAAGAGATGAAAAACAGGAAGGTATTTTGACTCATTCCCATTTCACTGAACATCATTTTAGAGTTAGATTAGCTAAAAATTTTAATAAAATTTCTGAATTAGTGTACTATATTTGGCTTTTTTTTTTTAAGAATATCTTGATTTATTTAAAGCCAACATCTACTTCTTTTTTGTTGTTGTTGTTGAAATAAGAGAGAGGGGCTGGAGTGGTGCCTCAATGGTTACGGCGCTTGCCTGGCCTGCACAGGTACACAGGTTCAAACCCCAGCACCACGTACACAACTGTCAGAGCAACAAAAGCCATGTGAAAGGGGATTAGGGATTTAGCTCAGCGGCAGAGCACTTGCCTAGCATGCGCAAGGCCCTGAGTTCAGTCCTCAGCCCTGAAAAAACAAAACAAAAGCCATGTGAAAAACTAAATAAAGTTGATTCTGCCTTTCTCTCTCTCTCGCTGTCCCTCTCTCTTTAAAAAAAAAAAAAAAAAGAAATAAGAGAGAGGGACAGTGAGAGAGAAAGAATCAATTTTATTTAGTTTTTTCATTTGGCTTTCATTGCTCTGATACTTTGTTGTGTACGTGGTGCTGTGTTTGAACTTGCATCCTCACAATTGCCAGGCAAGTGCCGTAACCATTGAGCCACCACTATAGCCCCCTATATTTGGTTTTTTACTTTTTGTAAACTCATTTTCCAGTGTTAATTGGCAAGAACTCAGTTTCGTAAGGTAGAATTGCTGACTAAGCAATTGATCATTTTATATACTTTGAATAATTTTTCAGATTTGTCAGATAACAAAGACTTTAAAGGCAGTTCAGATGATGAAGAAGAGAGTCGTCTTTGCAATACTGTTCTTATAACAGGGCCAACAGGAGTGGGAAAAACTGCTGCAGTGTATGCTTGTGCTCAGGAGCTTGGATTCAAGGTTAGTAGTAACAGCAGCAGTGGAAGAATATTAATGTTAATAATTAACCTTGAATTAAAAGAAAACATGCACCATTCTTCCCTTTTCTCATTTATTCTTCTTATAGATATTTGAAGTGAATGCCTCTTCCCAACGCAGTGGGAGACAAATTCTGTCTCAGCTGAAGGAAGCTACTCAGTCACATCAAGTCGACAAGCAAGGTGTAAACTCACAAAAACCCAGCTTTTTTAATAGTTACAACATAGGCAAGTCACCAAGTAAGTAAATTATTTTTCTTAAGGCATAATGTTTTGAAAAAAGTAAATTTTTTTTATTTTATTTATTTATTTATTTTAATATATAATCTTTTTTTTTTTTTTAAAGAGAGAGGGACAGAGAAAGAGAGAGAGCTTTTTATTCAGTTTTTCATATGGCTTTCGTTGCTCCAAGACTTCATTGTGTACATGGTTCTGGAGTTTGAACTCTTGTACTCATACATGTCAGGGAAGCGCTGTAACCACTGAGCAACCACTCCAGTCCCGTAAAATCTGTTTTAATTGTCAACATTTACCTTTTTTTATTTTTGGCGTAAATGGGGGATTGAATCAGTGGCATTGCATTCCCAAGTCAGTTTTTTTTTTTTTTTTTTTTTTTTAGAGAGAGAAAAAGAATAAGTTTTATTTAGTTTTTCATGTGGCCTTTGTTGCTCTGTCACTTTGTTGCGTATGTGGTTCTAGAGTTCAAACTCATGTCCTCGTTGTATGTCAAGCAAGGGCTGTAACCACCAAGCCACTGCTCCGGCTCTCCAAGTTAGTTTTTACTTTTTATTTGAGAAAAGGTCTGGCTAAGTTACCAGGCTGGCCTTTAACTTGGGATCCTCCTACCTCGACTCCTGAGTAGTTGGGATTACAGGTGTGTGTCACCGTGTCCAGCTTGCCATTTTTTTTTTAATATTTAAAAATCTTTTTTAGTTGTTGATGGACCCAATACCTTTATTTATTTAGTGGAATTTTTTTTTTTTTAAGAGAGAGAGGGACAGTGAGAGAGAGAATCAGTTTTATTTGGTTTTTCATGTGACTTTTGTTGCTTCAGCACTTTGTCGTGTACATGGTGCTTGGGTTCAAACCTGCATCCTTGCACATGCCATGCAAGTGACAGAACTGCTGAGCCACTGCTCCAGCCCCTCTTTATTTAGTTTTGTGTGGTGCTGAGGATTGAACCCAATGCCTCACTTGTGCTAGGCAAGTGCTCTACCACTGAGCTACAGCCCCAGCCCTTTGCAGTTGATTTCTTTTTTCTTTTCTTTTTTTTTTTTTTGTTAATAGAGAGAGTGTTTGGAGGGAGAATATTATTTATTTTTTTCATCTGGTTTTTGTTTTTCCCACACTTAGTTGTTTATGTGGTGCTGGGGTTTGAACCTGGGTCCTCGCTTATGCCAGGCAAGTCCTCTACCACTGAACCACCTCTCTAATCCGTTGCCATTCATTGTTTTTTATAATGTTTTTAAAATTGTTTTTTAATTTATTTTGTAAAGAGAGGGACAGTGAGGGAGAGAGAGAGAGAGAGAATCAATTTTATTTAGTTTTTCATGTATAACTACCCACAGTGATGTTTTGTTCGGTTTTTAGTCTTTTTCCTCTTTGTGTTTCAGTTTGAATAACTATTACTATTTATTGAAGTTCACAGATCATTTCATCTTCAATATCTAATGTGCTTTCAGTACCGTAGTGTAGTTTTCATTTCTAGAAGTTTTATTTGTGTCTTTTTTAATATCTTCTGTGTTTCTACTTATCATGTACTCAGTCTTTCCCATAGGTTTTTGAACATATCAAATACAGTTATGGTAACTGGGCTAATCTATATAATTCTGTCATCTGTTGTCTCTGGCATGCTTTTCAATTGATTGTTTTTTCCCCCTCATTATGGATTCTATTTTTCTGCTTCTTTGTATAACTGATCATTTTGATCACTTATTATACTTGTTACAGTTTACCTTGTTGGATGCTGGATATTTCTGTATTGTATAACTATACTTAAACTTTGTTCTGGATGCAGTTAAGTTCTTTTCACATTTTTAAGGTGTATTCTGTATTTCAATAGCAGCATTAGAATAGGGCTAATTTTGTCCCACTCCTTGACCAAAACTAGAATCCCATCATTTTTCTTCTGGTGCTCATTTTTTTTTTTTTTAAAGAGATAGAAGGACAGGAGTTGGGGATTTAGCTCAGCGGCAGAGCACTTCCCTAGCATGCGCAAGGCCCCAAGTTCAGTCCTCAGCCTTAAAAAAGAAAAAAAGAGATAGAAGAACAGTGAGAGAGAGAGAAAGAGAGAATCAATTTTTTATTTAGTTTTTCATCTGGTCTTTGTTGCTCCAACACTTAGTTGTGTACATGGTGCTGGGATTTGAACCTGGGTCCTGTGCATACAAGGCAAGCACTCTAACCGCTGAGCCACCACTCCAGCCCCAGCTGTGTCCATCTTTGACTAGCAAGAAACTGTTTTAATTGGCCTGTGTCCTTTTGACTTAGCTCCAACAGTCTCTGATTTTTTCCTTGTTTTTGGGCACATCAAGATGTTCCAGACCTAAAAAGTTAGCAATTTCTCCAGGTAAGAGATTCTTTTCGTGCAAAAATTTTCCCAAAAAATGTATTAATACAATTTAGATAATTTAACATTTGGAATTTTTAGTTTTAGTATCTTAAAATAAAAATTGGTATGTATTTCTAAAAATCAGTTTTCAGACTGTGATCAAGTAATCTTTGTTCTGTGTCAAAATTAGAAAAATAAGGGCTGACAGTGTTGTTCAGTGGTAGAGAGCTTATTTAGCATGTGCAATGCCCTTGGTTCAATCCCAGCACTGGGGAGACAAAAAAACAATGGGACTATACATTTTATATAAAGAAATATTTTTCGGGGCTGGAGTGGTGGCTCAGCAGTTACTGCGCTTGCCTGGCATGCTCAAGTACATGGGTTCTAACCCTAGCACCATGTATACAATGAGGTGTCAGAGCAACAAAAGCCACATGAAAAGCTAAATTAAATTGATTGTCTCTTTTTCTCTCTCTCTCACTGTCCCTTTCTGTCTTACAAAAAGAAAGAAAAAGAAATATTTTTCACCATAAGATTTGTTTTTTTTTTAACCTATGAAGTTCTTTTTGGGGGTGGGTTAGTATTGGTGATTGAAACCAGGGCCTTGTGCATGCTAAGCAAGTACTCTAGCACTAAACTACATTCCCAGCCCTTTTTATGTTTTATTTTGAGACAGAATGTAGCTAAGTTTTCCAGACTGGCCTTGAATTTGCCATCCTCCTGCCTCAGCTTCCTGTGTAACTGGGATATAGGTGTGCACCATTAAGCCTACCTGAAATGTCCGACTTTTAAATGAAATGATGGTGATATCTATGATATACTTTTTCTTTTCTTTTCTTTTCTTTTCTTTTTTAAAGAGGGGACAGTGAGAGAGAGAGAAAGAAAGAAGCAATTTTTATTTAGTTTTTCATGTGACTTTCATTGCTCAGACACTAAGCACTGTAACCATCAAGCCACTGCTCCAGCCCCCATATAACTTTTCCAAACTCAAATTTTTTAGTAAGTTTATTGTGCACCTCTAATACACAAGGGATATAAGATTTATTGAGTAGAGGAACCAAAAAAAAATAGGATACAGTTCTGGAACTGTACACATAAGATGGTAAATGAGGAAGATCCTGCTCTGGGACTCTAATAATTACAATATGTAGTGACTTAAGCAAGGTACTTAGAAGTGAGAAAGCACATTCTCTGGAATTAATGCCTCGAGGCTTCTGGGGAGTGGAGATCAATGATTTATTTTTTAACTCTGTTCCCATCCTCCAAAGCATCTTTAGAAATACAAATGATTTACTTGTAAAAATGCACATTAGAGCTATGCTGAAGTAGAACAATAAAATTCTGTTATGTGCTGTGTGTATACTATTGTCATTTCTTCCTCCAGGCTCTTCTGACCTCAAACACTGAGGTCAGTGAGAAAATCACTGAGGGGGTGGTGAACATTACTTGTTTCAAAAATGTATATTTCTTTGGAAAAGAGTATTTTCCAAATGGCTGGTTTGTCTTTCTTTACAGGGAGCATAAATACAACAGTACAGGAATATTTGACTATATAAAGTATTTGAATGAACAACTAAAGAAATTTTTCTGTATCTTTTGATTTCTACCTGATGAGGAGAAATATAAAATCTTGCCATCTGTACAATTTTTAGAATGTTTATCTTTAAATATAGGTGTTTTTTTTTTTTTTTGCAGAAAAATTAAACTCTCCAAAGAAAGTTCTTACATCACCAAGGAAACTTCCTCCATCATCACCAAAAAGGAATGGGCAGAAGCGAGTACTTCCCCCTAAAACTTTGGCAAATTATTTTAAAGTATCTTCCAAGCCCAAGAATAATGAAGAAATAGGAGTACTTCTTGAAAATAAAGGTAAATCATTAAACTGACAAAATAAACTTGGCATTTTTTAATACAAATGATCCTAACATAAAAATACGACCATATTTCATGAGTTCCTAGTACTGTTATTGAACCTGAGTTACATTGAAGGTTCTATATATACAAGTTGTAATGTTCTGTTTCAGTTTTGTTTCATTTTTGGTACCAGGGATTAAACCCAGGGTCACTTAAATATTGAGCCACATTTCCAGCGTTTTTTAGAGACAAGGCTTTGCTGAATTGCTGAGACTGGCTATGAATGTTATCCTCCTGCCTCAGATTCTTAAGCCTCTAGGATTACAGGTGTGTGCCATCACACCTAACTCTGTTTCAGTTTTGAGAAGGATTTGAGGTGATGTTTATGCTGTTTAGTAAAAGTTGATTTTACCACTCCTTTTACTTGGAAAGCTGAGGCAGGAAGGATCTCAAGTTCAAGATAGTATGGGTAAGTTAATGAGACCCTGTCTCAAAATTAATACTCATAATAATAACAGGGCTGAGGATACAGCTCAGCGGTAGAGTACTTGCCTACCATGTGCAAGCCCCAGGGTTCAATTCCCAGAACTATTAGAAAAAAGAAATGGTGGGACTGGAGCGGTGGCTCAGCGGTTACGTCGCTTGCCTGGCATGCACAAGTATGCGAGTTCAAAACCCAGCACCATGTATGCAATAAAGTCTCGGAGCAGTGAAAGCCATGTGAAAAACTAAATAAAAATTGATTTTCTCTATCTCTCTCTCTTACTGTCCCATCTTTCTTTAAAAAAGAAAAAAGAAAAGAAAGAAAAAGAAAAAAGAAATGGTAATTTTCTCTAAAATATTAATATTCTATTTGTTCAGGAATTAAAAATTCTTTGGAACAGAAGCAAATTACTCAGACTAAATCTACAAATGCCATTAACTCAATTGTCAAAGATTTTGGAGTCGAAGAACCCAACAGGAAAAATGCAACATCTCTTATTCTTTTTGAAGAGGTAGGTTTATAGAGGAAAAACATTCATGATATCATAGGGTAAAAATTTATTTTTAAGACATATTTTAAAAAATAAAAAATTGGGGCTGGAGCGGTGGCTCAGCGGTTTCGGCGCTTGCCTGGCAAGCACGAGGACCCGGGTTCAAACCCCAGCACCACATACACAACTAAGTGTTGGAGCAACTAAGGCCATGTGAAAAACTAAATAAAGTTGTTTCTCTCTTTCTCTGTCTCTCTCACTGTCCCTCTCTCTTTTAAAAAAAAATTAAAATAAAAATAAAAAATTGGGGCTGGAGTGGTGGCTCAGCAGTTAAACGGAGCTTGCCTGGCATGCACAAGTACGTAAGTTCAAATCCCAGCACCACATACTCAACAAAATGTCCAAGCAATGAAAACCACATGAAAAACTAAATAAAATTGATTCTCTCTCTCTCTCTCTCTTTCTCTCACTATCCCTTTCTCTTTAAAAAAAATAAATAAGATAAAAGACATATATATATAGGGGCTGGAGCAGTGACTCAGTGGTAGAGCACTTGCTTGGCATGTTTGAGGTTTGAACCCCAGCACCACATATACAACTAAGTGTCAGAGAAATAAAGGCCAGATGGAAAAATAAATAAATAAAACTGATTCTCCCTCTCTCTTTAAAAAGATATATACGTGTGTGTGTGCGTGCATGTGCGTGTGTGCGTGCACTCACCTCTGGTGCTGGGGATTAAACTCCGTCTTACACATGATAGGCAAGTGCTCTACCACTGAGCTACAACACCAGCCTGTACTATGTGTGTTTTGTTTTGATTTAGTAAAAAGAATATAAAATAGCTAATAAAACCAGTAATACAAAAAAAAAAAACTAGTAATACTTTTTGATCTATTTACTTAAAGCAAATGAAACTGTTATGTTGAGAATATTTTAGAAAGATGATTAATGCAATTCAAGGTTACCAATTATTGGGCTGGAGCAGTGGCTCAGAGGTATCGCTCTTGCCTGAAATGTGCATGGACCCAGGTTTAAACCCCAGCACCACATGTATAGCTAAGTGTTGGACAATGAAAACTAGATGAAAAACTAAATAAAGTTGATTCTCTCTTTCTCTTTCTCACTCTCCATCTCTCTCTAAAAAAATGGTTACCAATTATTATTTAATGATTGTATAAATTATTCTGATCCGTATCAATAGTTATAGGTGACTGCATTTTTTTTGGTTTTAATGTTTGATATTTGATAATGTAAAAAAATCTTTTATAGTATAAACATTACATAATAAAACATTTATACTATGTATACTGTAAGGCATAAGCATTCAGCATGGGCTGAATTCACACTTTTCAAAATTATCTCTAACAGGCATATAGTATATTTACTGTATATATATAAATGACATTGAGATATTGTGTTGTTATTTGTTAATAGTCTAATAAGTGGTTTTCTAGGTTGATGTTGTTTTTGATGAAGATGCTGGGTTTTTGAATGCAATCAAAACATTCATGGCAACAACCAAACGACCTGTAATTCTTACTACAAGTGGTAAGTAACAATGATTTTAGTACAATTATTTACTTTAGGTTAAAATGTTTTGGGAAAGTTTCTAATTTTTGTCCCTTTAAAAGTCAGTAGAGGGCTGGAGTGGTGGCTCAGTGGTTCTGGCACTTGCCTGGCATGTGCAAGGACGCGGAGTCAAATCCTAGCACCATGTACACAACAAAGTGTTGGAGCAATGAAAGCCAAATGAAAAACTAAATAAAATTGTTTATCTCTTTCTCTCACTGTCCCTCTCTCTTTAAAAAAAAAAAAAAAGTCAGTTGAGGGGCTTAGCAGTTATGGTGCTTGCCTGGCATGCGCAAGGATGTGGGTTCAGACCCCAGCATCACGTGCACAACGAAGTGTCAGAGCAACAAAAGCCACATGAAAAACTAAATAAATTTGATTCTCTTTCTTACTGTCCCTCTCTCTCTTAAAAAACAAAAAACATTTTTTGTCACATAGTAAACACTCAAGCGTTATTGTCATAATTTACATTTGTGCACTGGTGTCCATCCTTATTCATCAGGATTCACTGAATGAACTGCCAGGCACAGTGATAGACCAAAAGTAAGCTCTTGACTCAAGAGCAAACAGTCCATTGACTAGCCAAACCCTATAATGTACCCTCGCATTAAAACATGAACTGAGGGGCTAGAGCAGTGGCTCAGTGGTTGTAGTGCTTGCCTGGCACACGTGAGGATCCAGGTTTGAACCCCAGCACCACATACACAACTAAGTGTTGGAAAGACAAAATCCAGATGAAAAAATAAAATCAGTTCTCTCTTTCTCTCCCCCACCCTTAAAAAAGAAGTCAGTTGACTGGCCCATACAGTGATGTATACCTATAGTCCCAGCTGCTCCATAGACTGAGGCAAGAGGATCTCTTGAACCTCCGAGTTCACAGCCAGCCTGAGCAAAATATCAGGACGCTGTCTCAAAAATAAAAAGAAAACACACACACACACACACACACACACACATACTGTATATGACTTGATGTAGCCAAGTGATAAAGTGCTTGCCAGCATGTGCAATGCCCTGGATTCAATACCTGGTGCATGTATACACACATTCATACATATAAAAAGTTGTCAAATTAAGTCTTTTTTCTAAAATGAGGATGCTCCTAGAAGTGTTTCTTTTTTTGTGTGTGTGTATTCCTGCTGATTGAACCCACGGCCAGGGCCTCACATGTGCTAGAAAAGTCTTCTACCACTAAGTTATGGCCCTAGCCATTTTTATTTTATTTACTTATTTATTTATGAGAGAGAGTCAATTTTACTCTTTCATCTGGGTTTTTTTTTTTCTTAAAGTTAGAGGGAGAGTGAGAAAAGAGAGAATCAGTTTTAGTTATTCATCTGGTTTCTGTTTCTCTGACACGCAGTTGTGTACATGATGCTGGGGTTTGAACTTGCATCTTCACACATGCCAGGCAAGCGCTGTAACCACTGAGCCACCGCTCTAGTTTTTCTTGTGGCTTTCATTGTTCCAATGCTTTGTAGTGTACGTGGGGCTGGGGTTCGAACCCTCATCCTTGTATATGCCAGGCAAGTGCTATACCTGCAGAGATACTGCTCCAGCCCCCAGCCTGACGATTTTATTTTTTATTTTATTTTATTTATTTTTTAAAGAAAGAAGGGACAGTGAGAGGGAGAGAAAGAAGCAATTTTTATTTATTTTTTTCATGTGACTTTCATTCCTCGGACGCTTCATTGTGTATGTGGTACTGGAGTTTGAACTCATGTACTTGTGCATGTGAGGTAAGTGCCATAACCACTGAGCCACCGCTCCAGCACCCAATTTTATTTTTTAGACAATAACTTTTTAAATTTGAAAAAAAATTTTGAAAACTTTTTCAAATTTGCAATTGATTCACAGACTTCAGTAATTATAAAGCCAATGTCTTATTTCACATATAGCAATGACTTTTTTTTTTGTTTTTGTTTTCTTTTTTATTTTCTTTTTTATTTTTTTTTTAATTTTTATTTTTTGAACAGACTTACAAGATTTTAACAAATCAATATAAAATGTGTATAAAATGTGTAAATATTCTG
>PVKS010030480.1:0-24358 GCA_004027875.1 Aplodontia rufa
AAAAAAAAAAACCCTATGGATGAGGGAGACAGGGGAGAGAGGAAAGATAACGATCTCATTTTTAATTATTTTTAGAAAGGGAGTTGTTTTAATTAAGATATATTTGTTAGGGCTCAACAATGGGAGCACTTGCCCAATATGTAGGAAGTCTCAGGTTCAAATCCCAGCACCACATACACAACTAAGTGTCAGAGCAAGGAAGATCAGATGAAAAACTAAATAAAATTGATTTTCTCTTTCTGTCTTCTCTCTCACTCACTCTCTCTCTTAGAAAAAGATGTATTTGTTATAATAAAAGCCATGGATAAGAATAACTTAGATAATCTTAATGCTTATTGTCTTGCAGAACAGAAAATTGGAGGTAGTAGGTTACAAGACTGGTCTAGCCATGTAACAACAGTAGCTTCAAAAACCAGACTTGGCCTGGAGATATAGCTCAATGGTAGAGCACATGCCTAGCATATCCTGAATTTGATCTCTAGCACCACAAAAAAAAAAAAAAAAAAAAAGTAGGCTCATCTTTCCTTATACCTCTGCCATTATCAGTATCTTGGCTTTTTTATTGTTCCTCATGCTTGCTGCCTCATGGTCACAAGATGGCTGCCAACATTCCAAGGATTGCATCCTCACACAGCTGATTGGAGGGTACAGAGAATATGCCTGGAAGAGATTTTCTTTTCACAAGTTGCAGCCTAAATAAGCAGAGAAGAAAAAATATTTCTTCACACTTTCCCATTTCATTAGCCAAACTGGACTCTTTCACCACATCTAGCTGCAAGGGAGTCTGAAAAAGCAAGTATGTGGCTTTCCCAACTTCTATCATTGGCATTAACCAAAGACTATGAAAGGAAAGAGTAGCTGGGGGTGGGGAGAGAGGGGAAGAAGTACCAGAGGGAAAAAGGGAGGGAAAGGGGATGTAATAAAGTATCTTTTGCACCTCTAAGATACTAAATAATTCTCATGCAATCAATAAAAACTGGAAAAGTTTAAAAAAAAATCAAATGGAGATCAGTAGAAGGAGGAAGCGAGGGAGGCAGGAGGTTCTGGGGAGGGATATTGACCAGATTATATTGCTATATTGTGTGCATGTATTGATATATAACAACAAATCCCACCATTATGTACAACTATAATGCACCAATAAAAATGTGGGGAAAATTTTTAAAAAACTGTCCTGACATATCATATCTATACACTTCCATATACAGTTTAAAAAAATAAAATGGGGCAGCTTCAAAATTATGCATTCCTCTAAGCAAATTTATCACAGGGGGAAATCCTGGCTGTGAATGAAGCTGCATGTCTAAATGTATGGACGAAAGTTCAGTGCAGAAGTTTAAAAGGGCAAGCAGCTGGAGCAATCCAAGCACTCCTCCTTCCTGCTCCTGTTCTGTACAAAGCCAGCCTGCAGAGGAGAAGGGCCCTCCCCTTGTGCTTCCCTCTCTGTGCTGCCCCCACAGGGGCAAGGCTTCCTGGGACCACCCTTTTGAGTGCTGCCTTTACCCTCATTCTACCTGGGAGTGCCGCACAGTGCCTCCATGCTACATTCAGAACCTCTGCTCCAGCCAATAACTTGCGAATCTCTCAGGCCTGTGTCATCTTCCCCTTCAGTTGATTCTCCCCCAGGAGACCCCTTCAAACAAACATCAAGTGAGACAGGTGCGGAGGCATAGGACTGTAATCCCAGTGACTCAGGAGGCTGAGGTAGGAGGATCTCAAGTTCAAGAACAGCCTCAGCAACTTAGCAACTTATTGAGACCCTGTATCAAAATTAAAAAGGACAGAGGACATAGTAAAGCACCATGGTTCAATCCCTAGAAATATATCAGGTGAGCACCGCAGCCTTTTCTCCACGTACCCAGACATACCTGAGTGCCAGCAGGTGCAGCTTAGGCTCAAACAGAGCATCCCACAGCAAATGTGACCAGGCAGAATTCCATCTGGTGCAAGGAGGGACTTCAAAGAGAACAGCATGGAGTCTGGAACCTCAGTTGCTCAATCACTTGAGGATACACAGGTGAGATTGTTGGGAATGAGGATTCTTCATGAGGATGATACCTTGTGCTGCTGAAGCTATCCTGACTCAGCTACTTACAGAACAAAATGGGAATTATTCATTATTAGGGCTTGTGATTTGTTTGTGACCTTAAAGGGAGATGTTCATGGTAACGGCAGCAACGGATGTTAAACCTGCACAGGTAATTAAGGTGAACTGAATTTCACTTGCTCCTAATTACCATGGGCAGAGTAAAGCTTTCTGGTTAAGAAAATACAAAAACATAGACCCAGTCAACTAAAATGCTAGATACCAAGGCCACTTTGAAATACAGATAAAAACGTGCATGGTTAGTCTGCAAAATGTGAACGAATGCCTGTACAGTGGAGAAATCATTCAAGGTGCGCAGCACGAAGCTAACAACTCAGCCTTGGAGGAACCATTGGTTTTAGGGTCCTTCTAAGCCTAATAGGAATGTTCCAGCACAGAAGTGGAATTTTAGTGCCAGAGAGACACATGGACACATGGAGACAGCAACTCCATTTATTGAGTGCTTATCATAGATTGGGTGTTATTTTAGTGTTCTGCATACTTATACCATATGAAAGGTTCATGCTATAATCCACCCCAGTTTATGAATTGTGAACTTGAGGCATGAAGAAGGCAGGTAACTGGCCAAACTCACCCAGCCAGTAAGTGGGAGAGTTGGGATGTGGTTCTAAGGCCTGTGCTCCTCCTCGCCTCACGAGGCTGCACCTCACATTTGCAGGGGTTTTCTATGGGTTGCAAGGGAACTGCGTGGCTCAATATGGATTCGTTTTGCAAGGTGCAGTGTCAGCTAAGGACCTAGGAAACTTGTCCAGACTTGAATGGTGAAAATATTACCATCCTGCCCTGACATCTGACGGGGAGGGATGACCTTCAGGTAACCAGGGCCAAAGGGGCTTACATGACCCCTGGGTACAACAGACAAGAGTTGAAATGTCCCCCTCTGCCCCCACCTCCTCTCAGAAGGTACCAGAGGAGGGTAAAGGCTGGCTTTCTGCCATTCCTGAACCTGCCCCTCTCCACCCAATTGATGGATAAGCAAATACCAAAGTCACCCTTGACTCTGCACCTAGCCTGGGCCTCCTAGCACCTCTGAGCTCTGTGGCTTTGCTAGTTGTTCCTTAACTGCTTGGGACACTCTTCCTCTTTCAGAGGTTACCAAAATGCATGGTTTCCCTGTGCCACTTCACCTAGACTTTCATCTCTGTACAGCCACCCAGAGCTGAAATTCCCAAGGGCGTCTGCTGGCATTGGCCATCCTAAAGAGCCAGAGTCCAGAATGCAGATCTTCCTTGTGCCTGCAGGCCTCGCGCTCCTGCTGCACAAGCTTCTCTGGAAACAGAATCATCCTTCCTTAAAATCCTCCTAGGATCCTGCAGTGAAAGTTTCTAAGCCCAGAAGCCAGTGGCTCAAGGGCTCCCCCAAGAGGAAGTCGAGAAAAAATTTTCTGGAGCAGCTGCCATTCATGGAAAATCCAAGGTGGGAGAGGGAAACAGCGACTGGCAAGGCAGCCAGGTCATGGCCCTGGCCTGTCCGGAGAGTAAGAAGATTTGACCGTCTCTCTCTGCCCACCTCTTTGCTTTCCACGACCCCAAAGAAGGCAGGAAGCCCTGGCCACCTTTCTCCTGCCTCCGTGTCTGGTATACTGGAGACAGGTGACTCTGAACTCCATGTTGGTAGCAGCTGTCAAGATGCTGAAGCTGTTCTTCCCTTTCAGAGAATTAAATGTAATTAACTTTGCTAAATTCTCCCATCAGCCCTGCCCACCAAATCCTCCCCAGACTGCAACAGCCAGCGTTGGCTGCCAGCTGCTAGCAGGATGCTGCAGTCCCTCCAGTGGCTTCTCCCTAGGAGCCTGTCCCTGCAGCTACCTGCTCTCCCTGCTCCCCCTAGACTGCTGCTGCCAAAGTGGCACCAACATCTCAACTAGGGCATTCTGGGAAAAGCATGAACTTTGGCATCAGTCAGAACAGGCACTGAATTCTGACTCTATCTGTATTGCTTTAGGCACGGAGTAGACACTCTGAAACTTCCCTCAAAAATGAGAGCAATATTTTATTGACTTTATTATGTGTCTACCCTACTACAAAGGCAGACAGCGTGTCCTTTCTTCATGGTTTATCTCCAGCACCTCCACCACACCTGGCACATAAGAGACTCCAATAAAATTTGGGGATGGAAGAGGGAAAAATACCTTCCCAAGAGAATTGTTAGGAGAGTAAATGACATATGTGAAGCATGTGGGTCACATGTGCTTAGTAAATAGTGGTTTCTAGCTATTCAGTTATTCTGTTGACATGACTGCAGGCTTCATAATGCAAAATAATTATGTTTGTCACTGATCCACAGGGAAAATACAAGTGTATTTTGCTGTTGTTTGGCAGTTCTGGGGATCAAATCTAGGACCTCATGCACTCCAGGCAAGTGCTCTACCACTGAGCGACGTCCCCAGGACCACACAGGTGTAGCCCTGCTCTAAAGTGGCTCTACCACAACCTCAGCACACAGTGTGCCAAGATGGTCATAAGTGTGAAAAGCCATGAGCACACCCAGACTAGCCAGGGAAGAAGGCAGGAGCAGGGGAAAAGAACGTTCTACATGACGCTCTGTGCCCACTGACAAAGCTCAGCCCCTGAAGAAGAGATGATAAATGTTTGTCGCACACAGGAGATATGCTTGGAATAGATTTTTGTACTAATCTATTTGCTCAGAGAGGAAAAAGCTGATTATATCTGGCTGTTGCCTTCAGCTGGCCAGACTCTGTCTCAGAGAACTGTGCAAAGGGCAGTGAGTCCTGAGAGCTTAAGCTCCAAACCCAGAGACCCAAACCAACAGATGGCAGGCATGAGAGGCAGGTGCTGCCTTACGGTCTGAAATCACACAAATTGAAGCCAGCACATCTTTGTTGGCCACCACCTCACTACCCCAAGTTCTGGAACTCCTCCAAATTCCTTAGGCAGCTCCAAATGTTCTAGACAGGAGATCACATAACATGGGTTTCTGACATTTATCATGTGCAACCGCTGTCAGGATATGCCATTCTGAGTTCCACCTGTGCTACCACTGTTCTGAAAATTCTAAATTGCTTTTCACTTAAAGAATTTTTTTCAAAGGAGATCTATTTCCCATATTAGGATAGACTGTCTCTGGATACCAGACTGGGAGAAAGTAGATGAATGAAAGGAGAAAGAACTGTGGTAGGTGGAATAGTTAAATAAAACTACACAAAATGAGCTCATCTGCAGATGCAAATAGAAAATGTGCACAGTCCTTGGTTAGGGTAGCCCCTGTACTTATTTTTTTTAAGTCTTTTTTTTCAGGTGGGGTCTCACTACTGCACTGGCAGATCTCAAACAATCCTCTCAGCCTCCTAAGTAGCTGGATTAGAGATGCATTCCACCACGCTCTTCTGAAGAAACATTTGATTCAAAAGAACATACACATAATGATGTAGTGTGATACAGTTTATTTCAAAATACTAAATCAAAAATTAACAACTTCTTTCTTTGGAAAAAATTTGAAATCTGTACATGCAGGTTTGGTTGAATTGACCATAATGTATTTTAGGAAAAAAATAATTAACTTATAGCACATCTTATAAAGCTTTATATATACAGAGTAGATGCTAAATAATTTTGCTGAATGACCAGATACTTGGAAAAAGTCAACAGTTGTAAAACAAAGTTCATAAATTAATAACATTGTGAACTTACTTAACTGTACAAAAAAATCATTTTCCAAGCTTCCCATTTTACATATACTTTCTTTTATAGAATTTAAGGATTAAATCCTAAGACCTCAAGAATATCAGATTATTCTTCAAACCTTCAGCTGTTTACAAAGGAACAGACCATTTAAAGGGAAATGATAAGAAACAAAGACCAAGATTTCGCTCGTCCAGATTCTGCTGAATTGGCTACCAGTTCACTCAACTTAGTTCAAAATCTCGATACCTGATTATAGGACTGACCTGGCTTTCTTGCAGCCCATCAGCATTTATGACATTTGGCCCTTAGCTTAAACTATACAAAGGAAATCTGGAAATTCTATGTAATGTTGCCATATTTAAATGTAAAATGCAAAATTCTTATTAAATAATTTCTTTTATAAATATACAAATTGCAATATTTTTTCAGTAATCACTTTTCCCATGGGCAAATGAAAAAATGGCAAAAGAAGCACAATAATCTAGATATTCCAACAACTATAAAATTTTCATTTAACAAGACATGGTTGACGTCAGCTTACACTGCAAAAATAATTTTTAATTACTGTATATATCAGGCCTGTCTGAAAACACTGGATTAAATTGTCTTCCCAAGTCCTTCCAGGCCATGATTCTTCACGCTGCAATAAAATGTTTTTTAATAAATGTAATCTATCATAGAATTATGAGTTTTTATATTCCTAAATATAATAAACTTAATAACTACCACAACAATAATTTAAATATATGTGCTAAAAGAGAAACAGTTGTAAACGCATCCAGCTTTTTCTTTACTTGTGAGATATTAAAAAGAGATTCCATTTGATTCTATAAGATGTAAAAACAAAATTACTGAAAATAATAAATAAATGTGCAACCTGGAGGCATTAAAAATGGTATAGAATACTGATGTAATTAACCAGTGTATTAAAAATCCAGTATTTTAGTATTACAATTTCTTCCTCCAAATATAGTTACATTTATTGCTACTATAAATAATCTTCACATTAAGGCATCTGTCATTACCTATGAGAAAGATTTGGATTCAAAACAAAGGGAATATGTACTATAAAACTTTTATTCTTTCAGTCTGATATCATTACAGATATCATTATCAGCTTTAAATTTTTTGAATCATAGTAGATAAATCTCTTTGAACATATTACTTGAATATAGTTCAAATGGTTCGCAATGGTATTTTGAGACTCTAATTAAAGTCTATATATTAATAGTGTGATAATGTGTGATATATTAATTAACAAGGAAATAGGCAAAGTCAAATCAAGATGGATGGCAAAGAACTAAATTTAACAGATGTGACAACCTCAAAAAAATTATACTGTAGGGACTGTGGCTATGAGATCTTAGTCAAGTCATTTAACTTTTCTGAGACTCACTCTCTGCATCTGAAATGTTTCAATAATAGCTCCTCTATCAAGCTTAGAAAGTTTTTGGGTGATCAAATCAGATGGTGTAAAAACATTTGCCAAACTGGGAAGCACAGAACAAATAAACAGAATTACAATAAGCCAGAACATTTCAAGTTTGATATTCTAATAATAAAAGTCATGATCTGCTCCTTTTGCATTCATCACTTGAGAACCGCAGTTTTGGTTAGATAGTTGATGAACAGAAACAAAAATTTACACAAAGAGAAAATCTCTAAATTTTAGCTTCCAGAATTTTATAAAGTATACTTCATTATGAGTCAGAAGCTACCTCTTGACATTTCCCAAAAATGAAGGGGCAGACTGCCCAGACACCTTGGCTCCTGGCCTTTCCTCTGTCTCCCCTAAAGAGAGCTTCACCTCCCTCACCATCTGTTACCATAGTTCCATTGAAAGATACTTTCCTTTAATAGCATATAAGAATTTTAAGAATATGGGCTGGAGCACTGGTTTAGTGGTTCCAAAGCCCAGCATCACATACATGTTCACAGCTAAGTGTTAGAGAAACAAAGGCTAGAGGGAAAAAATAATATTGATTCTCTCCCACGTCCCCGCCTCTTTTTTTTAAAAAAAAAAAAAAAAAAGAGTTTTAAGAATATAAAGATGGGGTTGGGGATTTAGCTCAGTGGCAGAGCGTTTGCCTAGCATGAGCAAGGCCCTGAGTTCGGTCCTCAGCCCCAGGGGAAAAAAAAAAAAAAGAATATAAAGAAACATAGTGGAAATCCATCTTGGGGACCTTGCTCAACTTGATACAAAGCTGAAATGATTTGATAATCCCTACCATGTTTTTCCTTTCTGAGTCAATTTCCTGTACGTAAAGAGGTTCTAGAAAAGCTTTTCCCAGTCTATGTCTGAGGAACGCCAGCTGAAGGAGATGTTAACAAGTGAAAACCAGATCTGTGTTGAGCATGTCTGCAATATTCTGCACTGCACAATTTTTGTCTTTGATGTACTGACCGTATATTCTAAGGAGAAATGGAGTACAGTTTTTCTCAAACTCATCTGACCTCTGAATATCTTTTTCTCCCACAAAAAAAAAAAAAAAAAAAAAAAACTTGAGGGGCTGATAGCTCTGAGAATATTCTCTGGGAAATACTATTTTAGCCAATTCATCCTGGTTCTAAACATTCCAAGGCTAAATCTGGCAACAGTTACCATTTTATTTCTGAAGGAGAAGACTCATTTTGCTTACAAGGTTAACTACCATGATAACCTCCTGGATTCCACTCCATGAGTATCCTTTCCAAAGCAACTAAGAAATAAATCTCCTTTACTATTGAGAAATTCAATTCTCATGTTGATGAGAATTACAGTCTAAGGAAATCCTTATATTCTTCCCCCAAACATTAAAAATACAAGTATATAATTATTTCTAGATCTTGGGACCTAGAATCACAATTACATTGAAGAGAGGGCATTTTATCATAGTATCACTATAATTAACCCTATCAATAATAGTACTAGTGGTGGCAGTAGTGGTGGTTATATTTACTAAGCTCTCCTTTTTGCAACTTAATCCTCATATTACTGTATGAATTTAGGATCTATTATTACACCCATTTTAAAGATAAGTACTCTGAGATTTACAGAGATTAACTGACCTGCCCAAGGCTCAGGCAAAAAGAGTTAAGGACAAAACCTCAAACTCATATCTGACCCTTCACCCCAAGCTCTTAACCACTACATAATTCCAAAATATATTATAGTGACAAAAACAACAAAAAGCAATCCTTATTGTACAGGAAAGTTAGAGTGTATATATAAATTCAATGTAATTAAAATTCATTTTTAGATTTCCTTTTCATCAAATTCCCATTTCTTTAAAGTAAATTAAGTTTTTAAAAAGTTGAGCAAAAATAAGACTATTATTTACCAATGACAGGTTTATAGGGTCTTTAAATAGGGGAGGATTTTAAAAATCTGCATCCAAGGTGAAGACATTATCTGTGGTTTCTGCCATAACTGCAAAACGTTGATACTCTGAAACTCGTTTCTCAAAGAAATTTGTTTTCCCTTCTAAAGAAATGTTTTCCATAAAATCAAAGGGATTTTCTGCCTGAAAAACCTGAAAAGAGAACTGTTATTAGACATTCTGAAGAAGCTAAGTAAACAATATACCACAAGAAAGGCAAAAATGACAAAAAATAAATTTTAAAAAGAACTCAGATCTCCCAACACAGTTCTAGTCTCCTATAGGGTCACATTATTCCTCTAAGGTCCTGGAGGCACCGAGATCTGACCTAGTCAACAATCAAGCCTGACAAATTTTCAGATGACTGAGGTCACCTACTAATCTCCTCCAAGAAACTATACTAGCATCTTTGGTATTCTAAGAAACAGGAAAAAAAAAGATTACTTTGGGAAATGAAATATTTAATACTAAGTAAAGAAAATGTTCTCATGGCTTGCAAGATCCAATACAACATATAAATTAGACATTTTTCATAGAAATTACCATTAAGTAGTCACCTAAACATGATCTACAAAATGCTAAATTATCAACAATGTCCTGAGTTCTTAAGTACGTTTCTTAGTTCATAAGAGAATACATAATCAACAAATTGACCTTAACAGACCATGATCAGGAAAGACAAACTTATCTCTATCCATAGTAGCTGGACATATGCTGACAAGATTTTTTTTACTACTGAATTCTAGAAGCAGAGCTGGAGATACAGCTTATTGGAAACAAGTATCTTAGTGATTTCCAAGGTACAATAAAAGAGGATTTCTGAGTTTAGGAGTATGCCAACAGGAATTACAAACATTACAGATGAGAATATATTCAAATAACCCAATTTTAAAGTGGGCAGAGGATCTGAATAGACACAGACATTTCTTCAAAAAGACATACAAAGGACCAATAAGCACATGAAAAGATACTCAAAATCACTATCCACTAGGGAAATGCAAATCAAGACCCCAATGAGATACCACCCACCAGACTAGCTATAATAAGAAGACAGATAAAAACTGTGGGTGGGGATATAGAGAAATTGGAACCCTCATATATTAGTGGTAATGTAAAACTTTGGGAAACAGTCTGACAGCTCTTCTTATAATTAAATACAATCCAGCAATTTCACCCCTAGGTATCCACTCAAGTGAAATGAAAATATATGTCATAGCAGCATTATTATTCATAACAGCAAAAACAGTGAAAGTAACTGTCTGCCAACTGATGAATGGATAAATAAAATTTTATATATCCATATAATACAAGATCACAAGAAGTAAATAAATACTGATACATGTTACATCATGAATGAACCTACTAAGGAAGAAGAGAATCACAAAAGTTATATATTAAATAATTCCATTTATATGAAATGGAATAAAAAGAAAAGGCAAAATTCTAAAGACAGATTAGTGACTGCCAAGGATGGGAGGGATAAGAGGAAGGAGGGTGTGACCGACTGTTAATAGGGACAAATTTTCTTTCTGATATGATAAAAATGCTCTAAAATAGATTGTTGTGAAGACTGAACAACTGTAAATATACTAAAAACCACTGAACTGCCAGGCCAGTGGCACATGTCTATAATCCCAGCAACTCAGGAGGCTGAGGCAGGAGGATAGCAAGTTCAAACCCAGCCTCAGCTACTTAGCAAGGCCCTCAGCAACTTAGTTAGACCCTGTCTCAGAACCAAAAATAAAAAGGACAATGTAGTTCAGTGGTAAAGTGCCCTTCCTTGGGTTTAATTCCCAGTACCAAAAAAAAAAAAAAAATTAAAAACATTAAATAGGGGGCTGGAGCAGTGGCTCAGCAGTTCCGGTGCTTGCCTGACATGCATGAGGACGCAGGTTCAAACCCCAGCACCCCATGCACAACGAAGTGCTACAGTGATGAAGTCTACATGAAAAACTAAATAAAATTTGATTGTCTTTCTCTTTCTCTACCCATCTAAAAAAAAACACATTAAATAAAAACTATTTAATTATACATTTTAAATGGGCAAACTGCATGCTATGTGATTTATATCTAATGAAGTTTTATGTGCATGTATGTATATGTACACTCATGGATATGGGGGGGAGCGTGAGAGAGCATATACAAGAACACTCACATGCTGTGTGTGGCTAACACTGAATCATGTGAAATTACGTGTCCAAGTGAGTGAAAATTTAAGCTGCAAAACACAGCAGAAAAAGCAATGGATCAATAGCTTCTCTGAATATTAGAAATGGGGACCTTTTCAAAAACTTAGATCAGAATCATTTACAGCAAGGACAAAGTAACCAAGTCTAAGCTAAATTATGTGACTTGTTTTTAATACACAAAAATGTTTAAATGTTTTTTTGACTGATCTTAAACTAAAAGAAAATTTGATAACATCATTAATGTGACTTCTATTTAAGAAACTGTTAAAATGGCTGGAGCTATATATAGCTCAGTAGTAGAATACATGCTTAGCATGTACCAGGCCCTAGGTTCAATCCCCAGCACCACAAAAAATAACATAAAGAATCTGTTAAAATGATGATCATTTACTAATTTAAATAATCCTTTTATCGAAAACTGTCATTATAGAATAATTCTTTTCTAGCTCCTTGGGTTCAAAGTTTAGTTCATGTGTTTTAAATTGTTTTCTTAATATATACATTAATTCCCTGAGAACCTCTTTGGTTGCATTCTACAAGCTTTGATATATAGTGATCTTACTGTTATTTATATTTTCAATGTTTTCTTAAATTTTTAATCTTTGTTGTTGTTGTTGTTTTGATGTTGGTTGGGTTTGAATCCAGAGTCTTACACAAGCTAAGCACACTACCACTGACCTACACCTCCAACTCCTTGAATCTCATTTTGAAGGATACCTTTTCCATTTCTAGGTCAATAGAGCTCTTTTGCAATTTTTTTGTTATTAATTTCTAATTTTCAAAACTCTAAGAGGTTTGTATAATTTCTACTTTGGGGATTTTATTCAGATATTTTAAAGACCCATGGGAAAATGAAATTTTATACCATGTTTAGATATTCTTCTGTAAGAAGAGGCATGTTTTATATATCTACAATTAGCAAGTTCCCAAAAGAAAAACTAAATACAAGGATCAACAGTTTTCCCAATAAGCAAGAGAAAATGGATGTGAGGCTGTGAGGCTGTGAGGATATGGTGGTGGTTAAAGAATAATGAATTCACTTTAAGCCTTACATATGCAAACTAATTTTCCTATAAATAACACATGAGTAAGTTGTGAAAAGCATAATTTCTTTTAATAGAGTTTACAAATCTAAGAAATTACATTAATATAAATTATCCTGATTTCTCTCATTATCAGTGAATATAGAGAAGGTTGTGCAACTAAAACAAGGAAATATAAATCGTTGATCTTAAAAACATTTTTGCCCCACCTCACTTAACTATTCCATTAAGTACTTCTGTGGTTACCAGAATATAAATGTATTACTAAAAAGATAATTATTGCACTCAGCATTGCGGATTTTATAAGTCTTCTCATTAAATATAATTTAAACTTACATGTCCAAACTAAGAAATCAAAACTTATAATTTCTAGTTATCATGGTACAGAACACCATGAACTTCTATGACTATTCCACTTACGTTTAGTATGAAGTGTATCATTTACTGTTTATTTACTATGTGTATGATATTTATTTTTAGTGCTTTAGGCATATCAACTCATCAACAATCAGTTGTATTATTATTTTTATCTCCATTTTATGGATGAAGAAACTGAGAGGTTGAGCAACTTGCCAAAGGTCACAGAGCTAGAAAGCAATGGAACCCGGATTCAAACCCAGGTAGTCTGGCTGCAGGCTCCATCTCTTCTAAGTCACGTGAAAAACACACCTCTTTATAATATTCAGGCACATTCTCTCTGGTATATAAAATAAGAGAAAAAACTTACAGACAACTAAGATCAGAGAGTCAAATCAGGAATGGGAGTGTAGCTCAGTGGTAGATTTACACTTGCCTAGTATGTGCAAGATACTGGATTTGATCCCCAGCACCACAAAGAGAGTCAAATGATGACATTTAATGTCTTCCGAATAACTATCCACCACTTAAAAGTATTAACCACCAAATTACAATATAATGAAGTGGGAATTTATAGTAGGGTAAATCTACATGTAGATTAAATCAAATTAATTGAAAATAATTCTACTAGATTATACCTGCAATGTTACAAGGTAATTTATCGAACTTATTAGTTCTATATTTACCAAACTCCTATCTCTATTTTGAACTTTATTTTAAATTTTATAGGATTTTTGCATAACTTTGTTCATACAAAATACATCTCTGTCATGGACATTTTAAAAGTAGAATTATATATAATAAATGCTTTTTGTAAAACATATTTTAGTGGCCTTACTTAACTATAACATTATAACTGGTAGCTACATGTTTTTAAAGACCTTACCTTTGAGAATCCAAGTTCCACAAGTAATCTGTCAGCTACAAACTCAATATACTGTTTCATCAAAACACAGTTCATTCCAATGAGGCCAACTGGCAAGGCTTCTGTTAAAAACTCCTGGAAGATAAACAAAAATAGAATAAAATACAAAGGCAGAACAAAAACTAAGTAGGTATTTTCCAAATAGGAGGTTTTGATTTTATTAATATTCTAAGACAATGATTTTGCTCAAGGAAAGTACACTAGGATAAATTCTTTCAACATGCCAAATGATGGCCATTTGTTGTTCTGAAATATCTAGAAAATGATTCACCAAAGATGAAAAGTCATGGAAAGCAAGACTATGGAAGAGAGTTGGGAGACAAAACTCAATTAACACAGAATATGAGAAAAAACAAATGGATTAGGAGACAAACAGAACTCTATATGAAAGACATGTTAATAGATGAAAAACAAAACCACTTTAACCATTTGGAGTTAATTCTCAAAATAATTAAAAATATCAAAATGCATGCTAAGCAAATTTTATTTTTTAACTAGGTTTTTTTTTAAATTGTGGTACTGGGGATTAAATCCAGACCCTTGCACCTACTAGTCAGGCATTACTCAGTCTCCTGATAAACTAATTCTTTAGAATGTATTTTAAGTATATCATCTAGCTTTCTATAATCATATATCTTTACATGCCATAAATTTTTACTATTCACTAATTATTTATTCATATTATAAACATGGTACATGCATCAAGCTAAGGACCCTGTAAGGTTATTAAGAATACAAAACAAAGAAGAAACCATCGCTATCAGACACAGTGGCTCACAACTGTAATAATTCCTGCAATTCAGAACGCTGAGGCAGGAGAATCAGAACTCGCCGGCCTGGGCAACCTAAGTGAGAACCTGTCTCAATATAAGAAATTTTAAAAAGGGCTGGGAGTGTAGTTCACTGGTAGACCATCCCTGGGTTCAATACCCAGTACCACATACACATACAAAAAAAAAAAAAAAAAAAAAAAAAAAAAAAAAAAAAAAAAAAAAAAAAAAAAAAAAAGGAATCATCACTACCTATTACCCTCCAGTAGCTAAAAAAAATCTAAAGACATGAAGCTACAACAATTGAAATAGTTTGTTATAGCATAAAATTTGACAGATAAATCAATGAGACAAATAGCTCTGAAACAGATTTTACTTAGAAAACTTTAATATATAATACAGACTTGTAAAACAAATTATAAACTGACATAAAAATTCCAATACATCATCTATCAGTACTGTCAAACTGACTATATAAATTTGCTTATAAATATTTGTTTTGACCTACAAAATGATAATTTTATGAGCCAAATTTAATAATGCTACAGCTGGGCACCATGGCACATGCCTATAGTCCCAACTTCTCTGGAAGCTGAGGAAGGAGAATCACTTGAGCCCAGGAGTTCAAGGCCAGTCTGGACTGCAAAGCAAAGCTCTGTCTCAAAAAATAAATTAATAATAATAATAAAATAATGGTACAATATTAGAAAAAAGAAAGATGTGCTAAACTATATAAGCCTTCCTACTTACCTGCTCAATTTTGACAGCATTAACAATGATCTCCCTGACCCTTTCTTCTGAAGGCTTATTTACTAAGTATTGAAACATCAAACAAGCAAAGTCACAGTGAAGTCCCTAAAATAGGAGACAAATGCCATTGTAAAATCTTGTAATCAGCTATTTGCACGCAGTGATGCACATTGTGTAAACATACTGTATAAAATAGGTGCCAAGAATGCCACATGGAAACTTCCAAGGAATGAAAGAGGAATTAATATGGCCAAGAACTTCTTTCCTTCAAATCTTACTAATGCCAATTCAACAACTTATAAAAAAAAATTCAACACCAGAAAATCTTAATTCACCAATATAAAAGAAGAATTAATTTACAAACAAACCAAGAAAAAAATGTCCGCAAGAAAAACAAAATGAGACGAGTTGAAACAAAAACTCATTAATTCTCTTTTTTAAAAGAGAGACAGAGAAAGAATGAGATAGAAAGAGAGAATCAATATTATTTAGTTTTTCATGTGGCTTTTGTTGCTCCAACACTGGTAGTGTATGTGGTGCTGGTATTCTAATCCTTGTCCTCATGCATGCCAGGCAAGCACCATAACTGCTGAGCTCACCGCTCCAGCCCCACCTCATTAATTCTTAAATGTCAAAAAAAGTTAAGGGATAATTGAAAATTAATAAGTAGTATTGAACAAACAGATGAAACTCAAGAGATTTCTTTTTTTTCCCAAGATACATATCATATAGAATACCTCAAAATAAAAATGAATTCAGTGGGGGCTGGAGCGGTGGCTTGGTGGTTACGTTAAGGCACTTGCCCGGCATGCACAAGTACACGGTTCAAACCCCAGCAACCCACCTACACAGCCAAGTGTCAGACAAACGAAAGTCACGTGAAAAATCAATAAAAACTGATTCTCTCTCTCTCTCATTGTCCTTCTCTCTTTAATTTTTTTATTTTTTATTTTTTTCCTCCTCTCTTTAAAAAAAAATGAATTCAGTGCAATGAAAACAGAAACTAAAGAATGATGAATACCATCTGAAGCCGTAAAAAGCAGAAGTGACATTACATTTAATTCAACCAAAGAAGAAAATAAACATATGAAATGCTCCTGAGAACAAAATGATTATGAATTAATCAGAAAGATCATAAAATCTTAAGTAATTGGCAAACAGATAATCAGGACTCCAATATACAAAACATATAGATAAAAGCCGAAAATTAAAAGAAGAAAATTTGCAAATTCAAAACAAAAAATGGAAAAGAGGTCACAAATAGGAAAATGATGGAATGCTTAACAAAATTAGCATTTAGAGAATGATACCAAGGTAAAGTCAATGAATATTTCTAAACTACAAAGAAAAATAATTTTGTAAGCAACCAAAGAAGGGGAAGGAGGAAAGGAATGCACACTTCAAGGATTACAAATCAGAAGTTGCTTAGGTTTTTCTAAATGAATCAACAAAAATCCAAAGACAAGTCAAAGATCCTCACAACAAAGATTACTTACTTACCTGGTTAAGCTGTCGTTCCCAAAAGAAACTCAAAAAATCCACCTCTTTAAACAACTGATCTTAGAAAATTACTAGAGAAACACTTTTTCTACAGTCTTACTCAAAAGGATACTGCATATTACCAGAGGCTATATGTCAAATAAACTACTGAAAGTTGTTAAAGAGTTGGTTAGAACTGGCAGCTAGCTACTTATGACAGAAGTGGTAAGTCAAAGGTAGGTATTTGTAATTGTTAAATCAATAAATGAATAAAATTAATTTTGAGGTTTAAAGCAATTCCGATCAAAATTCCAATGAGATTTTTTAAATTCAAAAACTAATCTGGGGATGCTGGAGGGGTGGCTCGGCAGTTACGGTGCTTGCCCGGCATGCGCAAGTACTCAAATTCAAACCCCAGCACTCACGTACACAACGAAGTGTTGGAGGAATGAAAGTCACATGAAAAACTAAATAAAAAATTGTTTCTCTCTTTCTCTCTCTTACTGTCCTTCTCTCTTTAAAAAAAAGAAAAAAAACTAATCTGGGGCTGGGGTTTAGTGGTAGAGTGCTTACCTAACATACACAAGGCCCCAGGTTCAATCCCCAGCTTGGGGGAAAAAAAAACCAATCTGGAAGAATAAATGGACCATATAAGAACACTTTAAAATGGAAAGTTTTGAGATTTATTCTAGAAATCATTAAAACACATGCAACTATAATAAGTACAATAGTTTGATACGGCATTTTTTTTAAAAGATTGAGGGACAGAGAGAGAGGAGAGAGACAGAAACAATTTGGTTTTGGTTTTTTTTTTTTTTAATTTAGTTTTTCACGTGGATTTTGTTGCTCTGAGACTTCATTGTATACGTTGGGCTGGGGTTTGAACCTGTATACTCGTGCATGCCAGGCAAGCACCTTAACTGCTGAGCCACCGCTCCAGCACCTATTAAGGCATTTCTAAAAATTATAATACTCTAACAGGTAAGTCAGTAAGACAGGAAAAATGACCATGAAACAGATTTTAATAAAATAAGATCTTAATATATAAAAAGAAGAAAGCAGAAGTCAGGAGAAAGGATGTATTAATAAAGAGACCTGGAAAAACTTCCCAAGAGTATTTTAATGAAAACTAAGTTAAATTCTTACTCTATACTATACTGCATTTATACTAAATGCTATCCTTATACTAAATAAATTCCAGTTGCAGTGAGGCATGGTGTTACACACCTATAATCTCAGCAGCATAGTAGGCTGAGGTAGAAGGATCGCAAGTTCAAAGCTAAACTTAGCAACTTAGTGAGGACCTGAGTAACTTAGTGAGACCCTACATCAAAATAAAAATATATAAAAGGGCTGGGGATGTGGCTCAGTGGTTAAACACCACTGGGTTCAATCCCTCGTAGCAAAAAAAAAATTTTTTTTTCAATTGCATTATTTAAATGTGAAAAAAAATTAAGAAGAAAATACGTGTGATAATTTAACTTATCTCTGGGCGTCAGTAGCATAAAATTTAAAATTTTATATGTCAACAGAACAACAAAATTTTTTTAAAAAGGAAAAACTGGGAAGCATATAAAATACACATAACAAAATTCATATTTTGTTATATTCATATATTCACGCAATAAATATAACAAATTCATTAAACAAACACTTGTTGGAAAAGTGCAATCAGTCACCATACATTGAGAATATACAAAGGAACATGGCAACTACTATACAAATATTAAGAACACCTATAGTTAATTAAGGAAAATATTAATAACAAAATAGAAATAAGGCTGGATGCAGTGGTACACAGTTGTAACCCTAGAAGCCTGGCAGGCTCAGTAAGGCAGGAGGATGGCAAGTTCAAAGCCAACCTTAGCAACTTAGTGAGACACTATCTCAAAATATAAAAAGGGCTGGGGATGTGGCTCAGTGGCTAAACACCCCTTGAGTTCAATTCCCCAGCACCAAGAAAACAAAAACAAACAAACAAAAAACAGAAATAAAGGCAAGACACAAATAGAATAACTACGGAAAAATACAAATAACTACTATCATTTTGAAAATAAGTTCAATCTAAGTAATAATTAAAAACAAATAAAATCAAATAATGAGATGCCAATTACCCCTATCAAATTTATCAAATGCTTGGCAAATTAGCCCAAAGTCTGGTAAGGATATGGTGAGAAAATGTTCATATATTGCTAGGTGGAGTAGAAAACTCCTATAAAGTTTTTAGAAAGAAATCTGCAAATAAGTATGAATGGTCACATGATCTGCTAATTCTACTTCTTGTGATCAAGTGTAATTAAATAATATAAAGTTAGGGCAAAGCTTATATATAAAGTATTCACTTTATTATAGCAAAAGAAATGAAAATCCTGAAAACTTAAATTTCTAATTATTATCAAATAAAAGATGCATTTGTCTGTTAAAATATTATGTACCTAACAAAACCTTTTTCATAAATGTTTAATAGCATAGAAAAATGCTCAAAATATTTTCCAAGTAAAAAATAACATAAAATTCATAAAACCATAAATTATAAAAATATAATTTTATATGTATCTAGATAAATTTAAATGTAGAAAAAATTTCTAAAAATATAATAAAGTCATAAATGTGGTTACCTGTTGAGTGACACTGTATCCTCTAAATTCTCTATAATAATCATAAGACATTTATAATAAAAGTTATCAGAAATTTAAAGACATCAAATAGCAAAAAGTAATATATAAAACATTTTATGACACTTAAAAAATACTTTCAGTAGGACATGGTAGCACATGCCAGTAACCCCAGAAACTTGGGAGGCTGAGGCATGAGGGAGAGATCTTGGCTCAAAATAAAAAAATTAGAAGGCTGTGAATATAACTCAGTGGTCAAGCACCTCTGGGTTCAATCCACAGTACTGGAAAAAAAAAAAAACCTTTCATATACACTGTTTCATTGCATTCTAAAAAAATCCTGTTAAGGTTTATAGTTGAAATTATGAATCAGATAAGTTACTTGACAAGGTCACTTAGAAATAAGTTGAGGAATCAAGATTAGTATAGTTAATAAGTGTGAACCAAATGGCTATAATGAGCTAAATATTAAGAAAGGAGGAGAAATAAGTCCAGGTCTCTAAGAAGTTCAAGGTCTAGCAAAGCAGAGTACATATTATGGACTCTAACACAGGACAGGTTTAGATTTTGAAGGGATATGTACAGGAAAGAATCGTCACTTTTACCTACTTGGATCAGGGAAATTTTCAGCTTCCTGATCTGAGAAGGTGTTCAAAAGGTGGAGGAAAAAGTCATAGGATAAATGGAAAGGGTATTGCAGACAGAGAGAGAAATAAGACTTTGTTACGAGTGGACGTGGCCGAAAAGCAAAAAAGCAATTTGAAATGACTCCTGAATTTCATTTGGATGACTGGGGAGAAGGGTAGGGATATTCATTCAGAAGGAGGAACAAGTTTGGGGAGAAAGATGATGAGTTCGATTTCTGAAATACTAGATTTGAGATACCTGTGGAATCATCTAAGCGAAAACTTCTAAGGTGCCCTTGAATATATGTGTTTGGAGATCAGGATTTAAAGACTATCTGGGGGACCGGTGCAGTGGGTCAGTGGTTACAGCACTTGCCCTGCAAGCACAAGGACGCAGGTTCAAACCCCGGCACCACATACATAGTGACATGACAGAGCAACGAAAGCCACATGAAAAAATAAAACTGATTCTCTCCTTCCCTCTCTCTCTCACTGTCCCTCTCTCTTTAAAAATAAAATTTAAAAAATAAAGACTATCTGGGAGTAAGATGTTTGAGGGGACTGGAGTGGTGGCTCAGTGGTTATGGCGCTTGCCCAGCATGCACAAGTACATGGGTTCAAACCCCAGCACCCATGTACACAACTAAATGTCAGAGCAATGAAAGTCATGTGAAAAACTCAATAAAAATTGATTCCCTTTCTCTCTCTCTCTCACTGTCCTTCTCTCTTTTTTAAAAAAAGAAGATAATGTTTGAGGATTTATGAGCATTTAGATGATACCATGTGAATAAATAAGATAAGCAGGAGGTCCTACATAGTCAAGGAGTGATACCAAGGCAGGTGTCCAGAAGTTCATTGATACTTAAGAATGAGCAGACTTTGGAAGAATAGTGAGAGACACAATAGGAAAATGTAGTCTAACCAGCCACAAAGGAAGTGACTCCCTATTTCCTTTTTGTTACCAGGATATTTGAGTCACCATAAGCATTTCCCAGAGGAAAAAAAAAAAGTAAATGAATACCACATATAAACACGAATATAACTGGAAAAACTCTTCATCCCTTACTTCATCTCTGCTGATCAGTTCATTGGAAAATGTGAGCCCAGGCATGAGACCTCTCTTCTTTAACCAGAATATAGCAGCAAAAGATCCCGAGAAGAAAATCCCTTCAACAGCAGCAAAGGCCACCACTCTTTCCCCTGGGAGACATAAAATAGTTTCACTTTCTGAATATCACATACAGCAAACATTTGCAAGTTTATAAAGATATTTTTTAACTAAACCACAACTATTTTGCCAAGAAATAAAAAAGTTAGTGAATGACCAAGAATCTTCAGAGGAAGAAATTTTCTACCTCTACCTACTAGCTCTGAAATGTATGTTTACTTCATATCTTACATCAAACAAAGAACTCCTGCAGACTTGGATTCTGGACAAAGGATAGCCCTCCATACACATACACACATACACACACACACACACACACACACACACACACACACACACACAAAGTGATTTGCCTGTAACCTACAGATACTTTCGAATGCAATCACATGCATGGAAGCAGAGTGTATGCACATGTGTGTATATGAGTAAAAAGTAAGACTATATAATAACTGCCTTCCTCTGGGAGGAGGGGAGATTGCTGAGTTTTATACTGTTGGCAACCTATAGTATTTTACAGACTAGTTGTAAACATTTCAAAGACATTGCCATGAATATAAAGTATATAAAGTATCTTGTACTTTATATCTCTTGTACTTGTCGCAGGATTAAACACATAGAAGGTACTCAATAAATGTGTCCTCCACTGAAACAATGGAAATTATATGTGCTAGATGTTAAGAAGCATTAAAATCCATTCTATAGAAAATGTAAAATTTTGATGGAGAAACTGAATAAATATTTAACATTTCCAGAAAAAATATAATACTTAAATGTTTAAAAGATGACTAAATTCAAATATTTCTGGCTCACTCTAAATAACGCTGTGTTTGTCCTTGTTCTTTTTCCCTGATTATCTTAAATCAAATTGGAAAAATCAATTATATCATATACTGGTAATCCAAACTGTCTATTAGCAGCCTAAAACATGGAAAAGACTTCTGAAGAATTCTGTTTTAGACAAAATTTTAAAATTCACTCTGGAAAAAAACACAGAAGAAATATAAATTAAACAAGTATTCTCTGAGTACCCACTACGTTCAAAGAATTATAGTTGGTTGGTTCGTTGGTTGGTTTTAAGCAAGGCTAGAGTTGGAACCCAGTACCTCACGAATACTAGGCAAGCGGTGTACCACTGAACTATACCCTCAGTCCTTAAAGGAATTATGGAAGAAAAGATTCTTTAATGTATTGTATACTAAATATTAAAATGTTATAATAATTACAATCACTAAGCTTAAGATAGAGATTTCATCATTAGTTTAACATAGCTTACTATACTTTTATCTTCCTCTTAATAAGATGACAAGTAGTTACAACTGATACATTTTAAATTGATATTAAGATAATGTCATATGGACAAATATCTCTAAGAGAACAAGATTATATAAATAAACATTCTGAACAAGTAGGATATTGTCATTTTAACCATTCTATGCATTCATATGAATATATGTGAAATAGAGTCCCAAATATTTCTTCTAAAAGCCATAATGAATGTAAAGCCCTCATTATTTGTTTTAGAGAGGGGAAAGTAGGATATACTTTTAAGATCTCTATGATGCAATTCACTAAGATTATATAATACTTTCTTTGAGGTATGAAATATAATTTCATTTCATATGTTAAGGTTTAATATATCTACATTTTAAAGTTCTTAAAAGATATTTTAAAAACTAAGTATATCTCACTTTTTCAAAAACTACAAGTATTTTTATCTCTACTGGAATTTCAGAATATTCTAAAATTCTCTTTAGCTAAAATTAATGGATAACAAGAGTGTGGGGTTAAGGAAAGAACAGTTGCTACACTGGATCCTATTTGGTACAAATGTGGTTGCAGAATATCACCAAAAATGTTAGGAAAAGCCCCCTAAGCCAGATGAAAGAGCTGCCTTTGGTAACACAAAGCTATAAATGACATAGAGGGCACAATTAATTTTAAAAATTGCTTCTCTTACACTGTTACACTGCTGGTAGGACTGCAAACTGGTTCAGCCACTATGTAAAGCAGTTTGGAGAATCCTCAAAAAGTTAAGGATGGAAGTACCTTATGACCCAGCTATCCCACTCTTGGGTATCTTCCCGAAAGCATTAGAATCAGCATATTATAGTGATGTGGCTTCATCAATGTTTATAGCAGCTCAGTTTACTATAGTTAGATTATGGAACCAACTCAGATGCCCCTCACTCGACGAGTGGATACAAAAACTTTGGTACTTATATACAATGGAATACTACTTGGCCATTAGAGAAGATGATATTATGGCTTTTGCAGCCAAATGGATGGAGATGAAAAGAATTATGCTCAGTGAAGTATCCCAATCTCAGAGACTCAAGGGCCGAATGGTATCTCTCATCTGTGGAAGCTACAAAACATGGGGAAACAGTATGTTAGACGGCTAAGCTAATAATAACTTCAAATTGTATGATTCTCAATGCAACAAGGCGATGACTCCCTAGGATACTTGGAAGCATAGGGAGGGGGATGGGGGGGTATAGGAAGAACTCCTAGGAGACTGGAGAGTGGGAATAAAGGGGAATCATCTCAGAAGGAGATCTCTGTCCTCCATGAGATATCCATTTAACTCAGGAGTTCTTCTGGGGGAAACAGCAACATGGGGAACCCAAGCTGGGCATCCATGATATGACATTAGCCCTGGATAACTAAATATACATACATTGGTTCTTGAATGTTTGATAATGTTTCCCCCTCAATTGTATCTCTATATCATTGAATAAAAAAAATAAAGTAGACAAACTCATGTATTAGATCCAGAATAAAAATGCAAACTGTTAATATTTATGAGATACAGTAGCAAGATACTTCATAAGATACTTGAACAATCTATTCTGCATACCTGTACAAAAACTTAAACATTTAATCCCACTGTCAAATATTTTAAAGAATAACAAGGGGTGACAGGAAGGGAGGAAAAGGGGAAATGTTGGACCTGAGACAAAGCAAGGTACATTCCAAGAAGTTATAAATGTCACAATATATACTATAGCCATACATATAAAAATGTTCTTCATAAGTATAAGATTCATGTCACTGTATTTGGGTTATTTAGGAACAATATAGGACCCAGAAGAAAGGCAAGGGATCAGGGGACAGGAGGAAGGAGGTACAGGGGTGTGGGGGGGGGGGGATATTGAACATATTGTATTGCTGATTTGTGTGAATCTAGGAATATGTGAAAACTAACAGCATCATTATGTAAAACTATAATGCACTAATAAAAATATATCAAAAAAATAAAAATTAAAAGAGAAAAAAAAATTGCTCCTCTTCCCTTAAATGAAAGTATAGGTGCACAGCAAAGCAAA
>PVKS010030481.1:0-24334 GCA_004027875.1 Aplodontia rufa
AATCAAATTGAGGGATTATAGATTCAATAAGACCTTGGTTATTTTGAGATCACAGTAATCTTTACAACAAAAATCTGTCTTTTGTAAAAGATGAGCTTATGTTTTGCGGAGTTTGGAGCCACCCTAAGATGGAGTAGGGTGAGAGGCAGAGACTTGTCTCAGGTAAGGCAGAGCTCCTGACAAATAATACAATGTAACATCGTATCTGAAACAGTCAAACAAAAATGAAGAGAGCGCTCCACTTTCTTATTGTGGAAATAAATAAAAGTGGACGTAAGGTCGATTTCAGGCAGCTGCACGGGGTCAGAGCATCAGGTACCCCACAGGCGTGAAAGTACAACCAATCAGATGCTGGCAGACAAACCCCAATGGCGTCTCCCAATCCCTGATGATCGATGGAGTCACCAGCCAATCCCTGAGGGACAAGGCCCCCAAACTTCCCCTGCCCACCCTAGACTATAAAGTGGCTGCCCAGCCAGGGCCATGTGCCACTTCCCCAGCCCACCCTCACTCTGACAGGCTGGTGAACGTGGCCCAAGAGTCACCGATCCCAAAAAAAGGTTTTGCGCAGCCGCTTTTAGGTCTGACTCCTCTTTGAACACCCGCACCTGAGCTTACATTTGGTGCCGAACACCCACGTTTCTGATTTTTACAGTGGCAAAATTTTGCCACGATGTACATTGTCAGCCTTTAAATAAATTAGATTCTTGTTATCTTTTAAAATGCATTTAAATTTCTATCCACACAAGATTCTATATGTAACTTATTGATAATAGATTCCCTTTATCCAGTTATAAAATATTAAATGACATAAATAAATCCCCAAATAAATTATATATATATATATATATATATATAAAGAGACTGTTAGTTTGGAGAATACCAGCTTGGTAAAATGCTTTCCTAAGCTTTACGTTTTGAAAGAGTTATATACTTAGAGGACATGAGTACATTTAATATACAAAGAAGCCAGTAATGACATCACAATTACATTGATGCCCTTATATTAATTGAGCTTAACTTTTAAAGAAAAATTTAGAATCTATAGTGTTGGCGAATTACCTAAAATAATAGTTGTCTATTAAACAGAATTGCACAAACCCTAATTCCTTTAAGACTGAGCTTCCTTAAGAAACAAAATCTAACAGACACAAGAAAATTATCTTGATAGGTAAGAACAGATCAATACTCAGACTTTGCTTCTTATCAGTATATTAAAATTGAATAAATCTCCGTTTATCCGAATGTTAATTCTTTCTAAATTGACATTTTGAACCAATCCTTATGAATGTCATCTATGCATTTAATGTCTGTAATAATTTCATCCCAGGAGAGGGATCATCAAAATTCAACAAGACAGGGGCTAGCCAATTGTCAGGCACTTGGGGTAACGGATCCCAACCAAAGTTGCTTTCAAATGTAAAAACCATCCCCTGAGGTCAACTATTCCATGGAGTTGAAGGTGGACCCAAATGGAAGCCACAGGAAAACTTAGAGTCAGGGATTGGGGATTTAGCTCAGTGGCAGAGCGCTTGCCTAGCACATGCAAGGGCCAAAGTTCCGTCTTAGCCCTGAAAAAAAACAAAACTTACAGTCAAGGACTAAAAGAGTACAGTACAGCACATTGATTAGAAAATCCTGGCGCAAGCCGATAGCCCGGGCATCCTTTCTAATATCTCTTCAGTGTGGACTCTGATTACCACCTCCCTTCAGAAGCCGTAAAACCTGCTAGGTTCCCTCTCCCACTATAGGAGTTCCATCTTCTCTCATTTACACAAACTTTACTCCTTTTAATAAGGTGAAATACTTTACTCTTCACAGTATTTCAATCAAAACACAATTAAAACCTTTTGATGCATATAGAATTATACCTGTTAAAATTTAAACTCTTAATAACCTTGCTTTTGGGTTAAGATTCAGAAATGAGCAATGCAAAGCTCTTTTTTCCCATTTACCAATGTATAAAAAACATATTTAAATGGACCCAAGGATATGTTACTTTACGGAATTCAAGAAGCTGAGAGCACTTAATGTTAAACTTAGCAAATGATGTCGTACTATTTTAGCTTTGCGAATTATTCAGATGTCTCCTCTAGAAAACTCAATATGAAAATTAATCCCATTTATGTTAAAACTAATCCACCCATTTCTAACTTAGGTTACCTGTGAAAACCAAGGTATCAAGCGAATCTAGTTAACACTTTAAATCAGTTATTTGAGCCAAAGAAAACTCCTTGGAGGCCATGGACATCACACTTTATATTTTACACGAAATCAGCACCTTGATTGGAGAAGGGGCTGTGAAGCCCTCTTTCCTCTTAAGATTACTAAAAACGGTGAGATTTAGAAGGAGATGTGGCAACCCAGAAAGGACCCAAGAGCAGCCCCATTTCTGGCTTTCCCAGGTCGGCCTGGCTCTGCAAGCCACCCCACTCCCACGCTGCAGATGTAAGGTGAACTTGCTGGGAACCAACTGCTGGAGAGTGAGGAGGTGGTGAGTTGACCTCTGGTTGAACCAGAGTAAAGGGAGGGACTGCGGACGGTCCCAGCAGCGGCTGAAGCCCCTTTTGCTTGGGGAACGCCCACTTCCCTCCCTGAGCTGGATGTACTGCTCCATCTTGGTCCACTTGGAGAAGAAGGAATCTGAGCACAGTACCAGCGGCATCCTTGGCCATCTGGTGAACCCCTCAGTGTGCACACTGACACCCTTGGTTCCACTTGTCTGGTCCCTCTTCTTGGGAACATCTGTTTCCTGTGGCACCACTGGTGTAGGAGTCGTGGGTAAGCAGGACTTGAGAATCTGGGGATAGTTACTTCCTCTGGTCTGTTCTGGGTACTCATCTGCTCCTTGACCTTGGATTTGGGAATTCCCTCTGGTTGTCTGAGTTTTGTGCAGGTCCAGTGCTGTGGGTGAGGGAAGTTGGGTGCCTGTTGGTGATGACTCTCCTTTCTCCCCACGGGAGGATGCCCAGGAGAACATGTGGGAGGAGAAGCCTGGGGTCTGGGGATTGGGTGCTGGGTGGTGGGTGCTGGGTGGTGTGACTCACCTTTCTCCCCACGGGAGGACGCCCAGGAGAACATGTGGGAGGAGAAGCCTGGGGCCTGGGGTGCACTTGCTCTTACAGCACCACTTTCATGAGGGTGCACTCAGGTCCCACAGAACACCCCGAACTCCTCCAAGGACACCCCCGAAAGACCTGAGCGCCTCTCCCTGGGCTCCGCCTTTCTAAGGTCCCACCACCTCCAACACACATTGACAAGCATGCGTCCAACACGTGAGCCCTCGCAGGGTGCAGGGTGATTGTGCCTGGGGCAGGCCAGGGTGCTGGGGCAGGGAGGGCCAGAGGGGTATGGAGGGACAGGCTCGTAGGTTGGGATGGGGTGAGGTCGGGGAGACGCCATTTGTCAGGGCTCCCGGTCCCTGCTGCTCACTGGAATCAGTGGGGGCTTTGAAACTAATGAGTTCTGAGTTGATTGAATTCAGTTTTGATTCATTTGGTTTGGGGTGGGCCTTGATACAGTGTCCTCTCAACCCCCAACAGGGACAGGAACGTGCAGCCAGGCTGAGGCCCTTGGAGAAGCCCCGCAGCCAGAGCCCAGGGCTCCTTCCCTGTGGCCTGGCCCTGATGGGTGGCTGTAGGACTCAGGAGCTGGGCGTTCCCTGGAGGAAGGGCCAAGGGCTGCTGTGAGCGGCTCAGGCTGCTGAACGAGGTCAGCAAGAGGGCAGCAGGGTGAACTGCAGCCAGGGCCTGCCCTGAGGGCAAGGCAGCCCAGCGCAAGTCTGTCTGGTTCCCAACCTGGAGCCAGGGAGACACGAGGCTCTCAGTGCTGTGCAGCTTGGGCTTAGCCACAGCTGCTCACTGAGCCATTAGGGCGGTGGCCTGGGACGCACAGAGCCCACCCTTGCAATGGGGGCCGCAAGGCCGTGTGCACTACCCAGCAGGGTTGTGTTCATTGAAACACTGATTGACGTCTGGCTCCAGCGCTTGGCAGTAAGCCTCCCAAGGCAGGGACCGGGCCTGTTGGACTGTCCCTGGTGTCCCCAGGCCTGATGCCCAGGAGATGCTCAAATGTTTGAGTGAAGGAAGGGGTGTGCTCTGCTCCTCCTCAGCCAGGATGTGGCTCCCTGGAGGAAGTCATTCACACGTTAGTGTGAAGTAAATTAATCCCACCTTTGTCTCATCTGATCACCATGTAGAAATGTTTCGCCTCCCCTCCCCGGGGGAAGAGTGTAAAGTCTCCGAGAGGTGGGATGGTTTTTTCTTGGGAAGATGGGCAGGGTATCATGCTGGGCTCCATATTCTGCCTCCTTAGAGTGATCCCCAAGCACTTGTGCTCTGGATACGTTTGAGGGTCCAGTTTTCCTCCTTTTCCTGACAGACAGGGAGATAAAAAGTGAGGGGAGAGAGAGAGAGAGAGAGAGACGCCCCCACAGGCAGAGCCGGGCAGGCAGACTCCCCAGTAGCCCTTGCAGCAGATCCGCAGGAAGTTGCCTGAGAGGCTGCTGAGAACCTAGGAGGACAGGCCACCGAGCTGGGGTCGAGTTCAGGTTGCCCAGTTGGAGAGACCAGGGAGGGCCTCTGCAGCCTGGAACAGAAAGTTCTGGGGCTTGGCAGGAGCCCGGAAGGGTGCTGGCTTGGGAACTGTGATGGGGCCCAGGCCTTGGCTGGCGGCCCAGGCCCAGCTGGCAGGGCCCCGCCTGGCTGGGAGACTGAGGCTCCGCCTGGCCCTGCTCAGAGCGGCCCGTCTCCTGGGGCATCTTCCTGTACACAGACCCGCAGTGCTGCTGTGTCCCCTGCGTGGTTGCCCTTTGCATCCTGAGGGTCGTTTCATGGTCAGCACCCGGGGGAGTTAGCTGATGAGTCAGCTCAGCACCTCCTGGGCCAAGTGCTGGGTGTGGAGCAGAATCCCAGACAGAGAGCTTTACTGAGCACCTGTGTGTGCCTGGCCCTGGGGGCTCGTAGACGAAAGTGCTTTTGAGTTGGGTGACTTTGGAAAGTGGCCTATCTCTGTCTTGGGAGCGTGGATAGTTCTTCGCGGGGCCGAGATGTCGCGCTGTCCTCTGCAGTGGGCCAGGCCAGGCAGGGGCCACGTGGCCATGACCTGCAGCCTCCTGCCGCTCTCAGAAATGGCCTCACACTTAACGGCTCAAAGAACACAAACGTGCGGTCGATGGTCCCAACCCGCAGTCCAGTAGGCGTCTTGCGGGGAGAACTCCGGCTGCGGGCAGAACTCTGGCTGCGGACAGGGCTGTCTCCCTCCAGAGCTGCCTGCCTTGCCCAGCTTCTGGAGGCCACTCAAGGCCACCTGTGTCCCTGGCTCTGCCTTCAAAGCCACAGTGTCTTCCCACCAGCCCCTTTTGTCCCTGTCTCCGCTCACCTCTGGTCTTGTCATTGCGTCTCTCTGACTCTGGCCCTCCTGCTCCCTCCTGTGGGGACTGCGATGACATTGGCCCCACCTGTTTATCCAGAGCTCTCTCCCAGATTCTGGGTCCTTGATGTAATCACTTCTGGAAAGTTCCTTTTGCAAAATCACCTGGAGCCACACAGAGCCAGGATCCAGGCACAGGGCAGCGGGTAGTGAGGGCCGCTGTTCTGTCTGCCTCAGGGAGGGAGGCGATCAGCAATAATCCCAACTCACGAACCCCAAGGCCCACTCATGAAGCTGTGGGGACAGGGCGAAGGGCCTGGGGATGAGGTAGTGGGAGAAGCCGGCTGACATGAACAGCCGGGCAGAGCGAGCCTCGTGGACGGAGCGAGGCTGGAGGAGCCAAAGGACCAGCTGAGCAGACGTCTGGGGAGAGGACACTGTGGCTGCCTGAGCAGAGGCCCTGTGGCAGCTGCCACGGAGAAGCTGGAGCGGCTGGTGGGAGGAGCCCAGCTCCGTCTGACCTGGAGAGACTGCTCAGCGGGGAGATCCTGTCCTCAGCCAGTTGACGAGGACACAGGTGCTTGCTCGCCAATCTTGGGCACGCTGCTTGCTCTGCTTCCGAGATAGGCACACCGTTGCGCCCATTTTATAGATAAGAAAGCCAAAGCACAGAGAGGGCAGGTAACTTGCCCAAGGCCACACAGCCAGGCAGTCTCAGAGCCGGGGTCTAGCCCAGAAGGGCCGCGTTCTCAACACTTCTTGGCATTGCCATCTCGACCTTGCCAACAGCCTCCGCCTTGGGAAAAGGCTGGTCTGGTTGCTTCGAGCTGGTATTGGATAAAGCCTGTTTTAAGGCTTTTCTTTATCCTGTCTTCTGTTTACCAAACTACCAAAGAAAGCCCGGACGGTGCAGTCACTGTTTCAAGATTCTGAACTGAAGATCAGATGTGGAGATGGGAGCAGGGGAGGCACTGACACCAAGGCCGCGATGTGGATTCAAGGATGGGTGCTGCCTTCGCCGAGGAGGGGTCGAGATTCGGGAGGGCTAATCTCAGCAGAAGGGGCCACCCCAGGCCGTCACCTGAACCTTCGCGCTTCCGTGCGCTCTCACTGTGAAAACCATGGCAGTGGCCTGTTCCCCGGCGGCCGTCCAAGTCCAGGGTTTGGGATCCGTCACGTCTCGCAAGCTCACCGGTCGGCCGTGATGGGGCTCCGCTGCGCTGGACAGTGCAGATGCCAGGCCACTCAGCAGGTTCACCGGCTGCATCCTCTGTGGGCCTTGCTTGGAGTGGGGCCTCCAGAGTGGACCAGGACCCAAACCACTGCCCCACTGAGCCCCGTGTGCTGGGAAGACAGCCCGGTAGCCGAACAAGCCCAGCCCAGCCTGCCCAGGAGGCCGGGGCCCCGCAGTTCCAGCGGTGTGGGGACCGCTGCTGGCATCACATGCCCTGAGAAAGTAGCACTGAGCCAAGGTCTGCAGGAGGTGACAGGTGACCAGTCTGGTTGGGCAGAACCACATTCCAGGCCGCAGGAACTATGGGGCAAAGGCCAGGCGCCTCCGGCCCAGGAAGGAGGCAGAGAGGTCAGGCTGGCCTTCCATGGCCTCATCCAAAGGGAGGGGAGTGGGCTTTTGACAGAAACAGGTCACCTACAGACAGAGACAGGAAGTGGGGCAACAATGTGACAGGGACAGGAAAGGTGGAAGGAAGGAGGAGAGCTCCAGGGGCAGCTTCCAGCCACGCACCTGACTCCCAGATGAGGAGACTGAGGCCCAAGTGGCCCTTGCCAGTGGTGGAACAGCTCTTCAGCCGCTGCTGACTCCATGACTTCTAAATGGGCGGCATCAGGGGAATGGAGGAGGATGGAGACCCCTCCCCAGAACCCAAAGGACAACGGGAGTGAGGTGTGGGGGACAGGCCCTGCCGGACTCAACGCATTGTCTTGGGAAGGAAAGGATATTCTGGAACCTAGGCTAAGGTGACAAGTAGGGCTGAGATGAGTGTGAGACAGGTGAGACTTTTAGAGCTCAAGGGACGCTCACTCCGGGCTCGCTCAGGGCTTTGCGTGGCTTGAATTGTGCAAGACTCAGTCCTATGCTCCCCACACAAAGTGTCTTGGTCTGTCTGTGCGTGGACACCATAGATTGCTCCTCTCTAGCGCCGTGTGGGACCTGAGTGTGGTGAGTGTCCTCGGACAGCGTGTTTGCTGCTATCACATCCACCAGAAGGCCCAGGGCAGTGAGGGTACGGCCAGGTGGGAGGGTGAAGGAGCCCACCTCCCACCAGCCTCTGCCAGTGCCACGTGGCTGACACGGTTCCTGGAGCCTCGTTCCAGGGTCCTCGTGACCAGGGGCCATCATGCCGTTTCACAGATGAGAGAACCGAGGAGCAGAGGCTTCCAGCGTCTCCCAGACCCTCAGAGGCTGAGGCAGGACTTGGCCAGCTACGTCCACGTGCAGAGCCAAAACTCAGCACCTGGAGGGTGCGGGAAGCGGCGTGGGCCCCAGGGGGCACGGGCCGGCGTCTGCAGGGCTCGTAGGACGAGGTCTGCTTGGTGCACAGCCTCAGGTGGGTCTCCCAGAGGACCACTGGAGGGACTGTCCCCCCCGCCTCACCCACAGCATCTTCCCAAGCAGCATCTCTGGGGGACAGCTCGCTGGCCCCGCGCAAAACGGTTGTTGCAGCCAAGCCCCCACCCGTCCCGCGGTGGCCCGGCCCAGCCTGGCAGCCACGCATCTCCTGGGGGGAGGCCGCAGGCGCAAGGAAGTTGCTGTTAGGGACAGCAGAGTGGCAGGGCCACTCCCGCCACGTCTCCAGGCAAGCCTCCTGCTGCTGCTGCGGCCCTCTGAGCTGCCCTGGAGCCAGGGGTTATCGAGCAGGCCAGCCACACTCGGGAAGGGGGCACAGGGGACCCCCTGAGTGCAGCCAGAGAAGCCAGCTGCACACTCTGTTCGGCTCACAGGCCCCACCCAGCGAGGCGCCCCTCCTCCCCTTCCCGAGTGTCTGAGTGTCTGCAAGGTCGCTGGCCCCAGAGGAAATGCCTTTCACCGGCGGGATGAGCAGCTGCCCGGGGAAGGTCATCTGGGCTCTGTGCTTCCTGCTGCTGCTGGAAGATGGCTTTGCCAAGGACGTCTGGAAACGGGCGCTGCCCGCGCGGCTGGCAGAGAAGTCCCACGTAAGTGCCTGGGCGTGGGGTGGGTGTCCCAGGAGGCCATCCCAGCCGCCTTCTCCCGCAGGGCTCCCAGACACAGCAGGGTGGCCCCACTGTCTCCCACGGTGTCAGTGGCTGGTGGGCAGGCGGGACTCCTGCCCTCAGAGTCCCCAGCAGGGAATGAAGGGGGCACCAGGGGCCCCCAGATGTGGGGGAGAACCGGCCTGGGCTCTGTCCCCTGCAGAGGAGCACCTTGTTAAGAGTGGGCGGACCTCAACCTCACAGAAATGCCCTGGGGAAGGTGTCTTGTGGGGTCCTGTAGGTGTGAGATGGAGGTGACAACAGCCCTGAGGGAGGCAGGAGACAGGGTACAGATGATGGCAGTTCCAAGGAAGGGCTGGAGTGAGTCAATGGTGAGAAGTGACAGCCCTAAACCTGGTGGCTGGATTTGAGGGCAGACTGCTTCTCCCCTGCTGTGTGACTTCTGGCAACTCACTTGACTTCTCTGAGCACCAACATCTCATCGGAAGACAGAGTGACTCACTCCTCCCAACTGATAGGTTTTAATGCCACCATTTACCAGGCACTCCCCTGGGCTGTGGGGACAGGGACATGGAATCCCTGCCTTGGGAATTCATGTGACAAGGGACAGCAGAGAATAGAGACTATGAAAACCTACTGTGTGTTTGGCTTCTGAGTGCCAAGGGGAGGTAGAGCCTGAAGGGACCAGCAGGGAGCAGCGGGTGGGGTGGGATTTAGGGGTCTCTGGAGGAGCTGGGTCTGCAGCTGGACATCTGCATGGAGAGGCTGGAAAGCTCTGCCCATGGCAGCCTGGCCTCTGCACAAGACCCGCCATCAAGTCAGCACCCAGTACCCTTCTGGGGCTGCATTGTGAGCAAATCCAGCAGAGGCAAGGGAGAATGCCTGTGCACTCTGCCCCAGAAGAGTCAGGGATAGTTCTTCCTGGGTTGGAGAGTTTGGCCTGGGGCTTTGCAGGGTGAGTAGGAGTTTCCAGATAGAGAAGAGGGAGGAAGTGATGTTAAATGACCCCAGGCATGGCGGGAGATGGGAAGTTTCATCAGGAGGTACTCTCCAGGTGGGGCAGGTGCTCGTGGGAAGGGACAGGAGGGCACCCGGGCATGGGAAGGAGTGACAGAGAGTGAACGGTGGCAGGCGTTTGGAGGAGGGAGTGCTCATGTGAGGTGGTGTAGTCACGGAAGCCTTCCTGGAGAGGGTGGAGAGATCAGCGCTTGAAAGAGGGTTAAGAGGGAGGAGGAGGCAGGACATCCCGTGGGAAGGTGCAGCCTGAGCTGGGCTCAGGGGCTCGTGGCTGCCAGGCGGCTGGCAACTCCCCTGGCTTGGCAGCTCTGGTCAGGACGTTGCACCCTGAGTCTGCCCTGGCCATCCACAGACATGGTCCCTCCTCAGCACAGGACACTGGACAGCCCTGGGGAAGGAGAGGCTGCTGCCTTAGGGGACAGAGTTGGGCAGCTGTCATTGCAGCAATATCTCCAGGGTGCTATGCTGCCTTGGGCCACTCACTGCCCCTCTCTGGGCCTCAGATGATCACCTGGGAAGTCAGGGTGGAGGATTGGATGGTGTCCAGGGCCCCATAAGTTGTGATTCTAATCCCTATGGTAGTGTCCAACAGGGAACTGGGGAGTGATGGGAGGCAGCCACAAGAGCTCAAAAGGCAAGGCCGTCCTGTGTGGCTCTGCCCGCCCGCAGCCCTGGCCCCTCGAGGGGGCTGGTCAGGGAGGGAGAGGCCAGGCATCCAGCACTGTGCTGGGGCCACCTTGAACCCTGTTTGCTGCTTCAGGAGAGGGTGCTCCCTGTTAGAAGCCTCCCTTCCCGTTCCACCGCTTAGCTCTGCCCTGGGCTTTCACGGCTGTGAACCTGGGGACAAGCAGGCTTGTTCTGCTGGCCTGAAGTCAGGCTGGTGGGGGTTCGCAGGCCTTGGAGAGGTGCACAGGAGAGGGGGCGTTACGCCCCCATGCGCACAGGGCCGCCTTGTGCCCCAGCCCCTCCGTCTCTAAGCCCTGCCCTCCAGCAGTGCTTTGCTGTGGGTCCAGGTCTTCTGGTCAGAGTGGGCCGTGAACTTGTCACCATCCAGGCACAGGCCTGTGGGGACCTCCCTCTCCTCTCTGGGCCTCTGCATCCCCAGCTGCAGCGTGGGGCTCAGCCCTGCAGGGCTCAATGAGGCCTGCGAGCCTCGAGCCTGTGCCTGGCAGTAGAGCCGCATCCCTCTGTGCGCCGGGCATCTCTACACGCACATGGTGGGGAGCGATGCCACCTGTGTCCTGGGGCTCTCTGCAGGTGTGCCTGCTCCACGCAACTCTGGTCATGCATCTGCCCAGTCTTGGGGCCACCTCCTCCCTGGGGGTCCCCTAAACTCTTCCGTGGTGTCTTGACTTTCCCGTCTCAGCTCTGAGCGCCCACAATCATCAGCACCATCTGCTTGATTTCTCCCTACCGGCAGACGACACACTATCTGTGTCATGCTTTGTGTAGCGAGTCTGTTCCAGGACAGCCCCACATTCTCCATATCCAGCCGGGAGTCCGTAGGCCCAGGAGTCACGAAGTCCTAGTGAACCAGAGAAGGAACTAGGCCAGAACCTTCCAGAACAGACCAGGAGTCCCTGGAGGCTCCGCAGACCCTCAGGTGCTGATGCATGGGATTGGTGGAGTTGTGGTCTTGTGAGATTCTGGTCTTTGGAGCAATTCTGAGAAAGTCCCATTAGCCCTTCACTCAGTCCTGCCCCCAGAGTCCAGCATGGAGGCCCCGGGTGCCGGGAAGTGTCATTCAGCCCGTGCTGAACTCCAGCCCTGTGTTCCAGGGAGAGATTTATTTTTAAATCTTTGACGTCTGAATTCCAGAGAAGAGCAAGTACTACTTAGAGTGAAAATTGGCTTTCTTCCTCACCACGCAAACCAGTCCTGGGGTACATTTTTATTGGGCCGGCCATTAAGTCACTGGAACATTCCAGAGGGCGAAGCTCTCTGGCAGGGAAGGAAGGGTGTGAGCACAGGGGAGGGTCCTGGTGAAGGTCAGCCTGGCAGGTTAGTGCTTTCTCCCTACAAGGAAATGGCTGCGTGCATTTTCTTCTGATTATTACAATAGTGATGTTTACTGTTGAAAAAAATCAGACGGCACAGAAAGTTATGAATAAGAATAGATGACCTCAGCTCTTCCCACCAGACGCCAGCTCTGGGCATTTTGGCAGGCATGTGGTGAGGCTTTTTTTCAGTAGCACTTCATTGGCAGTGTTCAAATCTCCTTGCTGAGATGGAATCCGCATGTAGAAAGTCAACTATTTGAAGGTGGGCATTTCAGTGGCACCTGGCATGCAGCTACTGCCTCTGCTTCCATAGCACGCCCGTCACCCCAGGAGGAGACCCCGTCCCACAGTTGCTGTTTCCCCACACACACACACCGCAGCCCTGGCCGCCAGCCTGCTTCCTGCCCCTGGATTTGCCTTTCCTGGGCATCCCAAGTCATCCACACTATCTCACACTGTGACACGCGGTGCCCGTGTCCATGTGGTGGGTCCATGTCCTGCCCTCCAAGGCCTGCTGATGTCCTCACGCACAGCATGTTGCTATCACATACCTGGCCTCTTTGGCTGGAGGCCAAGTGGTTCGCCTTAGTTGAATCTGAACTTAAGCTTGCAGAATGGGCTTGCCACTGACCCAGCTCCCCACTGACCCGGCTTCCTGCTGACCAGTGTCCTCACTGACCCACCTCCCTGCTGACCAGGCTCCCTGATGACCAGGCTCTCCACTGACCTGGCTCCCCACTGACCTGGCTCCTCACTGACCTGGATCCCCACTGACCTGGCTCCTGTTGACCTGCCAAGCCCAGCATTTCCTTCCCCTGCTTCCTGAGGATATTGGAGGCAGCAGAATGGAATGCTTTGTAAATCGACAGAGGTCACCAATAATCTCCCCAGGAATGATGAGGAAGCCATCTGTGGAAAACCTTAAGGCAATCAGGTTTTATCTAAGTCAGGAATGTAGACTCTAGACTCTGACCAGTCCCCTTGCAGGAGCAAGATTCAAGAAGGAACCCAGAGGCTGTTCTGTGGTCCTTGTGCAAGGACCTGCCTTTGTCCTCAGAGGGGCTGACCATGCATGCCCTTGTCATCCTCAGCTGAGTGGCCACATAAGTGGGAGAGGAGGGCAGAGGCCAGGAGCATGTAAGGACCCCAGATGGCGGGAAGGGGACATTAGTGGGCAAGGTTGGAAGCACCTCCCAGGTCCAGGCTTCCAGGGCAGGAAGGCCCTGAAGGTTGGAATCCTGCTTCCCTCCCTTGAGCTGTCTCAGCTCAGGGGCAAATGCCTTGAGTAGTCCCATGCCTCAGTTTCCCCATCAGTAAGTGGGCTAACAACACCAGCAGCCTCAGAGGGTGCACTGGAGTTGGAGTGGAGTAAGAGCTGAATGCTGCTGCCTCCTCTGCCATCGTCATGGGCAGGTTCTGAGCCTGGCACCTCCACGTGGTGACTCTGTGCCCCCACGTCCTCAGGATACATGAGGACATCAGTTAGTCAATACCTGTCACCTACATGGCCGGGGGGAGGGGTAGCAAGCTGCCGGGAGCCTTGCCCGTTGTCACCATCTGGTCCCAGCATTCTCTTGGCCACGGTGAACACTCATTGGGTGCCCACGTGTGAGTGTCTGGGACACAGGTGAGAACAAATCCAAGTTCCTGTCCCCAGCAGGGCACATCACAGTGGGAGCAAGCACACGGGCTGAAGTTGGTGGAGCTGTGTGCGGCCGTGTGAGTGGAGTGGAGGCCTGGCGGGTGCCTGGCTAGTGGGCAGGTGTCTTGGGTGGTGGGCAGTGGGGGACAGCAGCACAAAGGCCCAGAGGTGGCACTGGGCTCCTGTGCTCTAGTGTTTCAGGGAGGAGGTAGGGATGAGCAAGGGCATTGGAGAGAGAGCAGAGAAAGGTGATGTCAGAGGAGCCAGTCCTGGGGACCCCAGGACAAGGACTGGCTGCGAAGCCCCCCTAATCCATGGGCCAGAGTCAGGGCTTTGATGAGGGTCTTTCTCAGGGCTCAGGAGACAGCCTTTGTTGCTCCCTCCTGCGTGCCACCTGGCCTGACATGGAATGTTTTTCAGAACATAAAACCCTTTAATCTGGGCCCCTGGGTGAAATCTGTTCTTCGCCACCCAGGACGCTCTGCTCTGTCGGCTGCGGCTGTGGTGAGACCTGACATTCAAGGCGCTTAGCTCTTTTGTTCTGTTCAAATTCTGGGAAACGCCTTTGAATGTCCCTGGGAGCACAGGGACACATCTAAAATGGATCTCTGCGCAGACCCCGCCGCTGGGGCCGCCAGTAACGAAGCCAGGGCGGGGGAGGCAGGGGACGGCAGGAGCCTCCTCGCCGCGGGCTCCGTTAATTCTATAAAGGAGGCCCGGAGGGAAAACAAGCGGGGCGGGAAAGCGGGGGCGCTGGGAGCCGCCCTCCGAGGAGGCTGGGGCAGCCGTCGCCTTGGATCAGGATTAGAACTGGCGAGGCCCCGACACGGATCCAATTTAGTTAATTCTGTAGAAGACAAACGACGAGATACAGGCGTGGGACCGTGCCCCTGCGTGCAGAGGGCACGGCTGGCGACGGTGCAGGAATGCGGGAGCCGGGAGACCAGGCGCCGAGCGCCCCGCGACCCCGGATCAACTCCGCCTCTCCCTCCCCACCCACACAGGGCTCCCGGCGGCTTTGGGCAAGTTTAGGGAGGTGGGCTCTAGAGGCTGGCACGGGATGGGGGGCCAGGCTCCCGCCCTCCCCGGCTGTCCCGCCCCCTCGCTTTCGCCCCCGAGGCAGGAAGCGCTGGGCTCTGATGCCACCTACTGGGATCCCCTGGGCAGGACCTCGTCCCCTGGCCCGCGCCCCCTGTAGGGCGTCGGCAGCAGCGCGTGGGGTGTGCGTCCTTTAGGCGCGAATGGGCGTTTGGTGACCCTTCCCCGCTCCTAGAGGAGGTCTGTTCCAGAAACACCCAAGCAGGGATGCCTTCAGGAGGAGATTTCCGCTGAAGGGTGACTTGGCCAGTAGAACAGAGGAGCGGGCAGAATCCTCCAGGCCAGGGCCGGCTTGTGTGACTGGGACAGACACCATGTGGGTGCTGTCCTTAACGGCTCAGTCCTCTCATAGCCCCAGGAGGGAGGTGCAGAGAACATCCTGAATGGGGGAAACAGTGCTTGCCCAAAGTGAGACAGGAAATGAGTGAGAGTTGGATGTAAACCCCGGAGCTGGGATTTGAACCCAGCCCACCTGCTGCAGAGCCCAGGTGAGGAAAGGGCGTGTGCTGACCAGTCACGGAGGCTAGCTGCTTCCATCTGGAGGTCCCGGCTGAGGAAACCTGGAAGGAGCCACCCCCGGGGAGGTGGAAACTGCTCCCAGCCCCGCAAAGGTCTTGAGTGGGAACGTGCGAAGGGCTTGAGGAGAGGGCAGTGCTGCAGCGCGAAACCGTGGGGAGGGTTGGTGTGTAGGGTTGGTGTGTAAGCAATGAGGCCAGTGTTGGCGTGATCTTGAGGGAACCATAGGGCTCAGAACACATTAGTAACCTGATCCATAGGTGCCTTTCCAAAAGCCCCTTTGAGTTGCAGTTTGGAGAATGCAAAAGGGGTGGGAGTGGAGGCAGGGAGGCCAAGGTGGAGGCTGCTGTGGCAGCCATGGGGACTTGGGCCCTGGGATGGCATTCACAAACATTGATAGAATGTGCCAGGCAGAGTGTGGATACCAAGTTACTTGGAGTTGCCATAACAAATGACCAGAACAGCTCAAACCAACAGGAAGGTCTGATAGTTCTGAAGGTCAGAAAATTGGTAGCAGAATCACTGGGCTGAGCTTGGGGTGTGGCATGGTCACATTCCCTCTGGAGGCTCCAGGGTAGATCCCTTCTTGCCTCCTCTAGCTTTCAGTGCTGCTGGTCACCTGCCACCCTTGGCTCATGACCTCATCACTCCAGTCTCTGCCTCCATCTTCCCGTGACCATGTAAGTGTGTGTGCATGCATGTGTGTGTGTGCATATGCGTGTGTGCATGTGAGTGTGTGCGTGTGTGCTCTCCCTCTGCCCCCCTTCCAGGACATCCTCAGCAGAGGGTGGGTGGGGGAGTGTGGCAGTGGGGCGGGCATGGGCGCTGATCTTGGCCCCAGGCAGGTTGAGGTTAAGGAAACACATTCCAGAAGTGAGCATGGAGTTGGGTCCTGGACTGTGGTCACTGCAGAGCTGGGACAGTGGGCAAGGACCTGGAGGGCTGGTGTGCCCACTGCTGCCAAGGCACTGTTCTCAGGTCCAGATGAAGCGGGGCGTGGGCGGCTCATCCTCACTGGGCTCAGAGACCTCCTTCAGATGCTCCGGGGGGCTTGGCTGACATCTGCTCTTTCGAGGGTCTGCAGCCTGCAAGCCTCACCTTGGCCATGTTGCTCTGGGTTGCTCCCACATGACCTGGCAACCCCATGCCCTCTGTTCAGCACGTATTGCCCATGTGAGGATCGGGTGGCACACAGGGAGGATGGGCTCCACTCTGTTGACCAGCACTGTCCAGGTAACATGACTTCAGGGCCTCAGAGGAGCCTCGGGGTCTGGAGGAGGGAGACCAAGAGGGGGCAGCATGGTGCTCCTTAATAGCATTTGTTTGTTTGTTTGTTTGTTTGTTTAAGAGAGAGAGGGCAGAGAGAGAGAATCCGTTTTATTTCGTTTTTCATGTGGCCCCTGTTGCTCAACACTTGGTTGTGTACGTGGTGCTGGGGTTTGAACCCCGGTCCTCACACACACCAGGCAGGTGCTGCAACCACTGAGCCACCGCTCCAGCCCCCTTCAAATAGCATCTTCGTTGAGAGATGGCTCAAGCACTCGATTCGCGCACTCGCGGTGATGGGTCTGTGTCTTTTAGCTGCGTAAGCAGCACGACCATCAGTGTTAGAGCATTTTCATGGCCCTCAAAAGCCTGCAGTCTCCCCCGGGAACCATTCCTTTGTTTCTGCCTCCTTGGCAACGCCTGTTCTGGACATTTGGTGTGAATGCAGTAGGATCACACAGCGTGTGGCCCTCCACGGTGGCCACTTTCCCTCTGCTGGCCTCCGGGCCCCTCCAGGTGGGAGTGAGACCTTTATTCGTTTTTGTGGACAGATCTCTTCCAATGTCTGGACAGACCTCGGTGACCAGCTCCTGGACATCTAGAAGAGCTCCCCAGACCTCACCTTTGGAGAGCTTGCTCTATGTGTCTCCTACCTGCTAACTACATTTTAGCTTTAGCTTTTTATTGAAACAGCTAAAAATTGAAGAGCACAGAAATCACAAGTGTCAGTTCTGTGAATTCCCACAAATTAAATGAACAGCGTGGTCCACATGAGGCCAGGAAGCAGAGCAGGCCCCAGAGCCACCGGTGAAACCACTCAGCACCCATGGGCAGCTGCACCAGGGACTCTAGTGGAATCACACCACGTGTCCCTTGTGACCTGGCTTTTCCCCTTCCACATGATGTTTGTGAGATTTAGCCAAGTTATTTTGTGAATTCATTTACGCTATGTAGGAGTTGTGAATTCTCGATATATGGATTATAAGAAATCTGTGTATGTAGAAACGTGAATACGTGTGTGCAAGTGTGTACACACATGCATGGACACGTGCACACACAGGGGGCTCATCTCTAGCAGGGTAGACCTCAACGGGAAACTTCTCCAGCAGGCGGACGTTGAGTCACTTCTTTGGCTGTTGTGACCTTTGGTCATCTCAGTTTGGGGCTGTGACAGATGAACACAGCAGCTTTCGGCCCCCAGGCAACCATCTGAAGCTGATTGTGCCCAGATCACTTTTCCACTAGAGGAAGCGCAGGCTCAGAAAGATCCTGCGAGACTTGCAGGGTGCACCGCTCTGGCCCCCCTGACCCCTCTGCATTGTCCCACAGGCCGAGGAGGCGGGAGCGCCCGGCGGTCCCCAGCAGCCCCGCGCTGATCGCTGCCCGCCACCCCCGCGGACACTGCCCCCTGGCGCTTGCCAGGCTGCGCGCTGCCAGGCCGATTCGGAGTGCCCGCGCCACCGGCGCTGCTGCTACAATGGCTGCGCCTACGCCTGCCTGGAGGCTGTGCCGCCCCCACCAGGTAGGCCGGGAGTGGGAGGAGCAGGCCGATCCGGAGCCCCGCGTGGGGCGCAGCAGAGCACCTGCGCATAAACTGGACCGCCGGGGAGTCCTCCCCTCTGCACACCCAACCACCTGTGCTCCTTGGGCACGCGTCCAGCCAGATTTACTGCGCACCTGCGGGGGTGGGGGTGGGGGGCCCATGCCAGGGAAGATGCCGCCTCCTGGGAGGATAGGGAGGGGTGAGAGTTCTGTAAAACACCCAGATGCCAGGATTTTCTTAAAAATATCCCACCCTGTTCCCCGGGTCCCAGGCCCCACATTCCTGGGACCCCACCAGGCCCTTAGCAGTGCAGATGGGGTGTGTAGGGAGGCAAGGCGCCAGGCCGGGTTCAAGTCCGCTGGCAGCGGGCCAAGGAGGTGTTTGTTAAGCCAGGGCGCTGTCTCTGGGGAGAAGCAGTCCTGGGGCGCAAGGGTTGGAAGAGTTGCAGAAGGCTTGAGCGCGGAGAGAGGAGCCCGCCCAGGCGCTGAGGGGGCGGGCAGACAGGGAGCTATTTCCAGGGTGGGGCAATGGAGGGGACGGTAGGAGGGGACGGCTGTAGGCGGAGCTTTTAACTGCTCCTTCCCCTGGAGCGGCCAGGTTCCCAAGGGCAGTAATTAGTGAAGGCGGCTCCAAGGCCAGGGAGGGCTGAGGAAGGCAGGATGACCCGCCTTGTGTTCTTTGGGGGTGAGGTCACAGCGATGACAAGGGACTCAGCACACTTAATAATGCTCATTATTATGGTCGGCTTCTCTTTCTGGGCAGGGACCTGGCAGGTGCTCAGGAACTGGCTGGCTCCCACACAGCCTTTATAAGAAAAGTGGAATGGCGCCCCCTCTGGCGGAGGAGCAATAAGGCACTCCCGCTGGGTGGGCAATTAAAATGGGGTCCCTTCCTATGACATGCACCCAGGCATAGGCATTAGCCTTGTTCACATGCTTTTGAGCAATGCACAAACTGTGCCACTGTACATGGCGTTCCCGACAGCCTCCCTGACAGCCTCCCCACATGTTTGGTTTCATGCTTGGACAGCTCCATGGGGTGGAGACAGTTACCAGTTTTATTTACAAAGGAAGACACTGAAACTCTGAGAAGCTGAGTCACCTGCTCAAGGTCATACAACAACATAGCTGTAGTTGTAATCCAATCATCTAAATGAAGAGAGGTGCCTGTTGTCGTAGGCCCAGAGTGACACTTAGGTTCCCCACCTGGAACATCCTCCCAGACACCCTCAGCCTCCTGCAGATCTCGGCCCAGAGTCCACCTCTCAGGGTGGCTTTCCTCCAGGGATTAGGCCCTCCTGCAGCCACTCCTCCCCTCCTGGCATTTTCCAGAAGGCTACTTCCCTTCTTTGCTGGTTGACTGTTCCCCCACTTGAAGGTCAGTGCCAAGGGCAGAGTCTTGTCTACTTCATTTCCTGCGTATCCCGGCATCTAAACCAGGCTCAGCCAGCGGCAACAGCAGCTTGTGTTTGTTGGTAGTAATGACCACCACAGCAGTGATGTCTAGGGAGACCTCTCAGCCTGGGTGCTCTTGACCCTGGAGTTGAGGACGGCAGCAGCACGGTCCGGGGAGCTGCAGGGTTCCCACGGGACAGGGTGTGCTGAGGGCCTCTGCAGTCATGGGCAGGGCATGAGCCCCGCCGCCTGGGGAGGGCCTCCCTCTGACACTGTCCTCTGTTAGTTCTAGACTGGCTGGTGCAGCCGAAACCGCGGTGGCTTGGTGGCAATGGCTGGCTCCTGGATGGCCCTGAGGAGGTGCTGCAAGGTAGCCCAGGACCCCACGGCAGAGCCAGAGCCGGGCTCTTCTTGCTGAGGGCACCAGAAGGAAAGCACAGCACAGGCTGGCTGTCCCTGCACTGGCCCTTAGCCAAAGGGTCCCCCTCCAGACCCCCACCCCAGCTCACAGGGCTGCCAGCCTGGGCTCAGCCCCAGGACAGAAAAAGGAGCCTTGATGGTCCCTAATCCTGGGGCCTCCTTCCCACATGGAGAAGGGCAAGGAACAGGGCGGGGCCACTTTCCAGACCACATGTGTGTCCGTGTGTGTGTGACAGAGAGAGAGAGAGAGAATGTGGGTGTGCTTGTGTGGCTGCATGTGAGTTTATGTGTTTCAGGGTGAGCCTGCGTGTACACATGTGTGTGTAAGTGTGTGTGTGTAAATGTGAATGTGGATCTGCCTGTGTGGCTATATGTGAGTTTACATGTTTCAGGGTGAGCCTCTGTGTGTGTGTGTGTGTGAATGTGGGTGTGCTTGTGTGGCTGCGAGTGAGTTTATGTGTTTCAGGGTGAGCCTGTATGGGTGTGTGCGTGTGTGTGTGAATGTGGGTGTGCTGGTGTGGCTGCGTGTGAGTTTATGTTTCAGGGTGAGCCCGTGTGGGCACATGTGTGTATAAGTGTATGTGTAAGTGTGAATGTGGATCTGCCTGTGTGACTGCGTGTGGTTTACATGTTTCAGGGTGAGCCTCTATGTGTGTGTGCGTGCACACGTGAATGTGTGTGCCTATGTGACTGCGTGTGAGTTTCCGTGTTTCAGGGTGAGCCTGTGTGTGTGAGCGTGTGTGTGAATGTGGGTGTGCCTGTGTGACTGCATGTGAGTTTACATTTTTCAGTGTGAGCCCGTGTGTGTGAGTGTGCATGTGAATGTGGGTGTGCCTGTGTGACTGCGTGTGAGTTTACGTGTTTCAGGGTGAGCCCGTGTGTGTGAGCGTGTGTGCATGCACCCGGGGCTCTGCGTGTGGGGAAGTGTCTGGAGTCCTGCGGTTGGACAGCCTCTGCGTGCGTGCGTGTGCAGATGTGTGTCCTGATGTGTGTGGCTGCTTCTCAAGGGGGCGCAGGACGTAGCCTGGGGTGCAGGTGGGAGGCCCTCTGAGACGCTGGTGTGTCCCCCGCAGCAGAGGCCTGCAGCACTACGGAGGATGGGGCGGAGCCGCTGCTCTGCCCCTCGGGCTACGAGTGCCACATCCTGAGCCCCGGGGACCTGGCTGAGGGCATCCCCAACCGCGGGCAGTGTGTGAAGCAGCGTCGTCAAGCAGGTGAGTGTGAGCACCCGCCTCGCTCCACTCCCCAAAGCCCCCATGGAAGAGATGGAACCCTGCCCCAGGAACTTCCTAGCAGCCAGCCTGGCCCCAAGTTCCTCCCACCTCCAGCTGTTCAGCTCCTTCTTTGTGTCAGGCCACACTGACATGGGACACACTCTTGAACCAATAGACTGGCTGCAGACCCCAGCTCTGCATCTCCTAGCTGGGGGTCCTGGGGTCAGTTTCTTCCCCTCGCTGAGCCTGTCTCCTCGTCTGTAAAAGGAGACTATTTCGCTCTTCTGCGGATCCCACTGAAGGCACGGGAAAGCCCCCAGAGCCCGGCAGCCCATGAAGGCTGGCCATAGAAGTGAAGTCTGAGAACCCCCAGCTCCCCAGGACCTCTGTGGGGCTTGTCCGCTTGCTGTCATCAGTGTCTGCCTTTGGAGACAAGGAGTACCTAGACAAGTGGATAGCATGCGCCAGAGGGAAAGGTCAGCTAAGCGCTGGCCACTGGTGCCTAAGACCATGGTGCCTGGTGCAGGCAGAGGCTGAATGTGGGCCTGTTCCTGCGTGGAGTAGGAAGAAACATGTGGCCCTCCAGGGCTCAGGAACTCCCGCGAGTTCTCTGAGCGCTCCAGGCCACATCCCAAGGGCTTGTGTCTCCCTACCCCTGCATGTCTGGGCCCTGACAGCTGAGGGCAAGACCCTCGGGCAAGACCAACTCTAACACTGCAGGGACCCTTTGCCCAAAGTCTGCAGTGGGTGCCTGATGTGCCAAAATATTCGCACCAATTTGAAATTTTGTTTCTCTGAGGTGTTTCCAGAAAGGCATAGGCCTAAGATTTTATGACCTGGGTGGAGGGTCCCAGGTATTAGGTCTGAAACTTTTTCTGAAATCATTTCAAATATGCAGTTTAAAAATGAAACCCCAACCGGGGCAGTGGCACATGCCTATAATCCCAACGGCTGGGGAGGCTGAGGCGGGAGAATCACAAATTCAAAGCCAGCTGCAGTTTAGCAAGGCCCTAAGTAAGATCCTGTCTCCAAATAAAGTATCAAAAAAGGGGCTGGACTTTTGGTTCAGTGGTTAAGCACCCCTGGGTTCATTCCCCAGTATCAAAAAGAAAAGAAACTTCAAGTCCTCCTTGAGAACTCTGGGTCAAGAGCCCTGCTACTGCCCTGAGGTCATTGCTCTGAAGTTGGTGAGTTTCTTTAGTATCCTCAGTATCTTTCATTTTCTTTCTTTCTTTCTTTCTTTCTTTCTTTCTTTCTTTCTTTCTTGAGAGAGAGAAAGAGAGAATCAATTTTATTTAGTTTTTCATGTAACTTTCATTGCTCCGACACTTCATTGTGGACGTGGTGCTGGGGTTCAAACCTGTGTCCTCACGCATGCCAGGCAAGCACCCTAACCACTGAGCCACTGTTCCAGCCCCAGCTTCCTTAGTTTCTAAATGCAGGCGCGATTACCAACAATCAGTCCCAGGCAACAGCGCCCAGGGCAAAGCCATGGGTCCATTTCACCTGGAAGGCTCGCTCACCTCTGGGAGGGAGGCACACTCCTGAACACACACACACTCACACACAGACACAGATACAGGCATACTCACACTCACAGATGTGCACACAGGTGCACACACAGGCACACACACAGAGATGCACACACAGGCACACACACACAGATGCACACACAGGCACACACACAGATGCAGATACACAGGCACACTCATGCACAGATACACAGATGCAGCCACACTCACACACACAGATGCACACTCACACACACACTCTTACACACAGTCCTGCACTTGGCACCCGCAGCTGTACAGGCTTGGGATCCGGCTCTGCTCTAAACTCGCTGTGAGGGGTCTGGCAGGTTCCTGACCTCAAGTCTCCTTCCTGCTAAGACAGAGATGGTAGTGGTGTGCATCCACTGAGGACCTACTGTGTGTGGGCTCTGTTGTAAGCATTCTACAGGAGCTCTGTCTTTCCAGCCTCATAGCCACCCATGAAGTCATTACTACAGCCAGCTGCTGTCACCGTCCCCACTCTGCAGAGGAGGAAACGGGTCAGGAAAGGCTCAGTGACCACTCTGCAGGTGCTGAGCCCTTGCTCTTAACCCTGTGCACCCTGCCACCTGTCACATTTTCATAGGCTGGCAGTGAAGCCTGAGGACAGCATAAGCCACAGCTGCCCTCTAAGGATATGGACCAACCCCATGGGGCCATTGCCAGTGCTAGGCCCTGATGATCTTTATACGACCACAAAACAGGAGGAAAACGTCGCCTATTATGTAAGGAGACTTACTATCATTACAGCAGAGAGGACAGACGGACCACCAGGATAGAGCAGAGGGGTTGCACTGCGGCCCCGAGCCCTGGCCACCTTCCCTCTCTCCCTCCCAGCTGCTCTGTGCTGAGGGAAGAGGTCAAGGCCAAAGGGCAGTGGAAATTACATGACAGATGAAACTGCCAGCACTTGGCCACTTGTGCTGGTGAGGTGGCGGTTCCATGTGGTTCCGCTAATCTCTGCGTGTGTATCCGTTTTCAGCGTGGCCATTCCTTTTAGTCCTCGCAGTGACTCTGAGAGGCACAGATATTGCCCATTCTCTGGTGAGGAACCTGAGGCTCAGACAGGGCGAGAGAAGGGTGGTGTGAAGGCTCACTTGAGGCACTTTGTCCCTTACCATGATGACACTCGAGTCTCTTCCCGTGCACTCAGCAGTGCATTTACTTGCTGTGTGACGTGTTTTGTGATGACATTTGCTGAACGGGACGTGGAAACTCGGCTGCTGGTTCATTTTGGAAGCAGTTCCTGCACTCTTTGGGCTCAGAGTGCCTGTGCTCATAAAAATATCCGTGGGTCCGCACAGAGAGCTGTTCTATGCAGGCAGGGCTGGCAGGCAGGCACCACGAAGAACCAAGCACCCAGAGGTCGAAAATGTTCATGCAGTTGCTGTTTAAAAAGAGCGATAAGCCATGACGGGTTAAACAGGAGTATCCCTGTCTTACAAAGAACCATATTTCCCCAGACAAAAATAATATACATAGCGGTAAGGGTGGTATCGTGTTACACATGTTTGCCTTTAATTCACAAATGCAGAGATATTCCTGTGCCTCCGTGTTTGGTGGCTCTAGTGTCACTCATCACACAACCTGGGGAAAATGCCACTGTGCATCTGAAGAAGAATAAGAATGAAGAACAGCAGCTCCTGAGTGTTATTATGGAAACAGCCTCAGCCTCGTGAGCTCCTAAAAGAAGTTTGATCTTTCCTCTTGTTTTCCAGATGGGCGATTCCTGAGACACAAATCTTACAAAGAATATCCAGGTGAGGAAGAGATCATTCCTTCTTAGTAAAGGCGTGAAAAGGGGGAGTGACATTTAGCAGGTGAAGGAGAAGTAGAAGCCCAGGGCCGAGATTCAGGGGAGAGAACAGGAGCGAGGTCTGAGAAATAAAGAAGCCTGACTGTATGTCTTGGGCATGGCAGGTGTGAGTGGAACTGGGCTCCTGCTAGCATGACCTCATGTCAGGTGTCAAGTCCTGGCACTGTCCCTGGGGAACTGGAAAAGATAGCCGACACCGTCCTTCATCCATGGATCTAGTCATCTATATGACTATCCATTTGTCCTTCCATCCATCCAATCACCATCCACCCACCCATTCATCCCCTATCTACCCA